>CM076575.1:1005596744-1005900288 GCA_034641835.2 Pinus albicaulis | reverse complement strand
GCAGTCCTAACGACTTCCCCAGATACATTCAACAATATTGAATCTGAGACACATAGTCGTATTGTGCTTTTAGCCTTCCGATCCAGTTTCTTCCAGTCTTCATCTGACATTGCCGTTGGTTTAGTACCTGGATCTACCGCGATCCACTGATCTTTATCCACCAGCAGATCCTCCATCTTGAGCTTCCACAACTCAAAACTCTGACCATTAAATTTCTCGATCTCTATCTTTCCACCGCTCACCATATTCTTTCACCGCAAGAATCGATCCCGCAGATCTCCCACTGCACAGGGTCTACCACAGGCCCGAGCAAAAAACCCTCAACAACAAAGGCGTCCCCTTGAAGCCGAAACAGCTTTGATACCAAATGTAGGTTTTAACCCTGAACAGAAATTATCTACACACGAATCTTATAACAGAAAATAAACAATAGCGAGAGCATAAAACATAAAACAGATAAACATAGAGATTTTCCCCTGGATCCCAAATCGGGACGACCAGCTTGATTTTTCATTATATTCCTTTTAGTGTTACAAAAAATATATATACATGCCGAATCATACATAAACCTCAATCCATTAACCCTGGATTAGAACATAACCGTATTTCCCTTGACCAGATCTACAAAATACCAGGGGTCGAAAACCATCGTACCCCAAAACCATGTGAAAAATCATGCACAAAACATGGGTGGGTCCGCATATGAGTGGGACCGCATACCAAAAAACATTTCACTGGGGCACTGCCCTGGACCCCAACAGTGGGGGCTGCCTTCCCCCTTGTGACCCCCCTACTACGCCCGACGCAATGTATAGTGCGTGGGGCTAGTTGTGGAAAGAATATAACACATACCCATTGATGGTAGCGATTGTTCATCAGTTTTCCCTCATGTGAAACTTGCTAATTCTCCTTTCTATGGTCTTTGTTCATGAGCTAATTTCACTTTGTGAGTCATTTCAATAGGTCATAGGATGGGTCTCATTAGGTACTAGGATCGCACCATGGTCAAATTAATGAGTCAAGTGTCAATAAATATCAGCAAAGTCATGAGGAAGTAAATAAACTCAAAGCCACATCACCTAGAATATCAAACATATATTTTATTCAGTTTGATGTAATTTTCACCTCAAAACCATGTTTTGAGGTGAAAACATGATATTTTTCTGTTATGATCATTTATTATGTAATTTTATGTCAGCATATGTAATAAGTCACAATTCAGAAGCTGTTATCTCCACAAAATCATCACCCTAGCTTCAAAGAAGTTTTCCATAGCATGTTCAACATCAAACCATGTTCCAAGTAGATCCAGTAGAAAGAGCCTGGAAAGAGCTTTCCAACGGTATACTACACTCTCAAAACTGACTCCTGGATTGAAATTTATGCCTTAGTGAAGTAAAAAAGCCCCCTTATACCCTTAAACTATCCCTTTTTCCACCTTTCCTTAAACTTTATTTTATTAAAGTTTAATATTTCTTTTTATAAACCCCTTTTTCCCCTTCTGATATACCAAAATTGCATTATAAATTGTTTAAATACATATGCGATTTATTCATTAACCACTTCCCCACCATACTCTTTTAAAAATTATAATAAACATTTCAAAGTTTATTATTATAAAGTCCTTACCGTTCCCAAACCACTTCCCCTCCATGCTTTGAAACATTATAATACAAATCAAAGTTATATTATAAAACCCCACCTATCCAAAGTTCCTTTCCCATCACATCGGCACATTTTATAAGTGCGCTCCGATTGACCCATCACGAAACCTCCGATGCTATTTCCCCGATTGAATACCCCTGATAAAAATCCACCCAATTAAATTCTGGCCATTGATCTTCCCATCTTATCAGATGGCCCAGACTCGATCAGCACCTCCAAGGACTTCCCCCCGATTAACATCATTCGACCATCCCTTCGCCGTTTATCTCATTACCCGATCCCATGGCCCACAGCTGATCAGATCATTGCAATCAGTGACTGTACATAAAACTGCCCCTCCCCCCCCTCCGATCTCCGATGCCAATGGATCTATGGGTCCCACCACTTAAGTATTCTACCCTATTCCTTATAAATAGGCCTTTCCCTTTGTATAAATCAAAGTTTTATTTTATTCATTTTTTACAAAGTATTTCTCCCATCACATCGGAAGAATTGTCATATGTTATAGTCCACCCCGAGCTCCCGATCCTGATTCAAATTGCGATATAATACCCCAGTCCCACCATTATAAGCCCTCCACTCTTTCATTTAAAAATCCTTCCTCCCTTTGTAAAAATGAAAAACCATTTTTATTATATTTTCAAAGGTATTTTCCCGCTTCCTCATGACATTACCCATTGGGCCTTGACATTCGCATCGGAAGTTTTGTTGCGTCCTAATACGCCTTCTCCTTTCCCCAATCCCTGATTGCGATCATTCTCGTGTATTAAAACGCATTGCACAAGAATATTACCATGTTTTATTATATATTTCCTCCCCTCCGATCCCGATTGTGATTATAACATGGACCCCGCCTCCTTCCCTTCCCTTTTTCCCATTCAAAAATTAATTTTTCCCTTCACAAAAGGCATAAATTCATTTTTTATTATTTCAAAGTATTTTATAAAAGTCATTTCTCTTCAAACAGAATATGGAAAGCTACACTCAAAGGACGAGAAGCTTATATAAAACAAATATGTCTACAACATCAAAAAAACATAGGATCTGATTGCCTATTTTATCATTCAACAGCGAAATTGTGAATCTGCCCAAGTAATCAAATGTAATTTTGTTCCTTCTTTAGGGTAGATTGTTGGATTACTTTTCTATGATTAGTTTGTTGTATGTTGAGTGTTGTCCTTGATGGCAACCCACTTGATGAAGATGATGGCAACCTACTTAATGAAGTTGTTCTTGATGAGCTTCTGAATGATATACATCTGATGTATCTACAATCAGTATAGAAGGTGCAGAAGAAAGAATTTCCAAAATGGGCCAGAACAGTGATGAAAAGTGTATGTCACAAGGAATACGCGATTTTGTCTAAGGGAAGTCGCATATGCACGCTGGAAATAATGTACCAAGTTGCGTATTCTCAATTGCGCTCTAAATATATAAAACCAGGGGTTACTACCATGGTATTGACCCATTGTATTGAGCGTTGGATTGTCTATTTGATCCCATCCAGGAATACCATCGGAAGTGATGTGGTTTTGACTCATGGTATTGATGAAGGCCAAATCTATATAAGGAGAAGAAAATCATTGTGCATGTGTGTGCAAGTGTCTGGGCTTTAATGAATACTTCACTCTGAAGTATATCTGCATGGTTGAACTCTGCTCTTGATTGATAGATCTGAATCTATGATGCATCTATGAACATGGTGAAGGTTAAAGATCTCTAGATCTAGAAATGGTGAATCTCTTGGATGGTCTGAAAAGAAGTGATGAAGACCTGGCGCAAATCTGCTGAAGAACTTGAAGAAATCTGGGTAAGTTCGTAGATCTAATCTGTTGTACAAAGTTTATCTTTTACAGATCTATACGCAGGTTCAGTTCGTGAAAAGCGCGTGTATACGCGGATCTGTTTCAACAAAGTCATGTATGGATAGTTAGGGTTATTCTGGTAAATGCATAGATGTATACGCAGGTTCACTTCATAAAAAGCATGTATATACGCAGTTCTGATTAAATAAAAATGCGTATGATATCTGATCTTATGGTTTCTCAAGGTTGAATGTGTTTCTGCATATTTATTCTGAAGTTTGGGTTATCTCTGATATTCTGGTTACAGTGGTTTCACTGTTCTGTTTGATGCATTGGGAAAAGGTTGCTTATTGACAAGTAAAGGGTTGTGTTGGAACTGTTTGATCCAGTTTGAAAATTGATGAAACGTGGTCTGGAGTGGATCTGAGGGTTGAAACCTTCAGTCTGAATGTAGAAGCTTTCTGCCAGTAGAGGCTGGTGCTAATATCAGGGGGTAGTAGCTCCCTTCCAGGTGAGGCTGGTAAACGAGAGTAGGGGGTTGTTGCTCCCTTCCAGGAGAGGTTGTTAAACGAGAGAAGGTTGTAGCCTTCTGCAGGTGGGTGCCTGTGTACTGGTATGAGTCTGCACCAGTACATGTTGTAATAAGTTTTCTTAATAATAAAAATTGAAGACTGAGACGACGGCAGCGGTGGTTTTCTCCCGAATTGGGTTTCCACCTAAAAATCCTGGTGTTCATGTGTGGTTGCTTATGTGTGATGATTATTCTATTCTTCCTGCACTTGTTTACTGTTTTCTAAATATCTGATGAATGAGTAATGCAATGATCTAATTCAAGAACTAAATGCATAATTAGATCACTGGATATACGCGAGTTCTGTAAAGGATATCCGCGTATATACGCGGGTTTGCTTCAGGAAAGTTGCGTATGGTTTTTAAGAAAGAAATATCAATGTTTTATTGTCTGCACTAAATACTGATTCACCCCCCCTCTCAGTATTTTCCCAACAATTGGTATCAGAGCAGGTCCTTCTGAGAAAGCTTAACCGCTAGAAGGAAGATCAAGCAAGATGAGCAATCAAGATGGAACAACATCTATCAAGCCTCCACTCTTTAATGGAAGCAATTTAATCTTCTAGAAAATAAGGATGAGATCCTATCTTCAGTCTATGGGAGCGGATGTATGGGCCATTGTTGAACAAGGATATCAATATCCAGCTGCAATACCAACAAATCCGACTGAAAAGAAGAATTATGAAATAAATGCAAAGGCAGTCAATGCTCTAATGGGAAGTCTAACTGAATCAGAATTTGTCAAAGTTATGCAGCTGAATACAGCAAAGGAGATATGGGACAAAATCATTCTAAGTTATGAAGGTGATGCAAAGGTAAAAAGTGCAAAACTTCAAACTCTCAAAATTGAATATGAAAATTTAAAGATGCATAGTGATGAGAATATTGCCAGTTTCTTTTTACGTCTTGATGATGTTGTAAATCGTATGAGAAATCTGGGAGAAAAAATCACGGAATCTACTTTGGTTGAGAAAATCTTAAGATCGCTAACGACAAAATTTGAATCAAAAGTCTCTGCTCTTGAAGAAAAACATGATCTTCAAACTCTTACTATGGTGCAACTTCATGGCATATTGACTGCATATGAAATGAGGAGAGGAGGATCATCTAAAGTCAAAGAAGTTGTTTTTAAAGCTTCTACAAAATGGAAAGAAGTTCAAAAACCATAAGGATCAGGATATATCTTAGAAGAAGATGAGGCAAACTTTGTGAGAAGACTCCAACTAGGAACAGGAAGATTCAAAGGTAAGCTTCCTCTCAAATGTTTTGATTGTGGAAGAGTTGGTCATTATGCTGCAAAGTGTCCTTATAAAGAAACATCTGCTAAAGGGAAAGAAGTAGCAAGAAGGAATAAGAACCGATCTAGCACTAAGAAAAGTTACTATACAAATGAAGACAGTGATGGGTTATCTGATAGTGAGGAAGAATGTGAACAAGATCTTAGACTTCTCATGGCATTTGAAAATAATTCTAGAGATGACAAGGATGGTTTTATGGATGCTCTAGATGACAATGATTTTCTTGATCAAAACAATCAACTCAAAATATGCTTGGAAGAAAGTAAAATAATCATAGAAACTCTAAAAAGGCAGAATGAAGAAGTGAAGAAACACAATGAGAAATTAGAATGTGAAGTAGTAAGTCTAAGAAAAGAACTTGAGAAAGTAAAGACTCTGAATCTTAGATTTGCTAAAGGATCTGAAACCTTAGATGATATTATCAAGGTTCAACGTTCTCCTCTTATAAAGACAGGTCTTGGATATACCGGAGAATATTCTCAGGCTTCAGCACCAAATTATCTAAAAGCAGCTACAACTGGTTTACTACATTCAGCCACTCAGCAAGGGAATAAAGAATCTTTATAGGTAAAGCATGATCATCACAATTCAAGGAACACTAACAGGGATATCTCTCAAAGAAGCAACAACCAACAGGTAAATTCAAATAGAAGATTTCATGATCGCATAAATTTCTACTTCAATGGACAATGTTTCTCATGTCACAATTTTGGTCATAAAGCTGTTCAATGTGTTGCATATAAAACCATCATAACAAGAGAAGCAAGAAAGAAAAGGATGGATATTGAACCAAAGAAGAACACCTATAACAACTTTTCTCCTCTTCAAAATGAAGTTGAATGTGCTTATTGCAATAACTTTGGCCATGAAGAATCTGAATGCAGGAGCAAAGTCCAGCCAAAACAACATTTTCCTTCAAATTCCAAAGTATGGAAAAAGAAGGAATTACAGGTTGAAAATTGTGGGATAGCGTTATTTGCAGAAGGTGAAGAAAATCAATGGTACATTGATAGTGGATGCTCAAGACACATGACAGGTGACAAAAGAAAACTTCTTGCATATAATGCTCTAGAAAAAGAA
This sequence comes from Pinus albicaulis, assembly GCA_034641835.2. NCBI lineage: Eukaryota > Viridiplantae > Streptophyta > Pinopsida > Pinales > Pinaceae > Pinus > Pinus albicaulis. The sequence goes on along the minus strand of CM076575.1, from coordinate 1,005,893,870 downwards.
AATAAAGTTACATTTGGAAATGATACCCCTACTATAATTAAAGGAAAAGGGTCCGTGTTTTTAAAAGAAAAGGTGAAGGCTAATGATGTCATGTATGTGGATGGATTAAGGCATAACCTGTTAAGTGTAAGTCAAATGTGTGATCAAGGAACTGAAGTTGTCTTTAGTTCAATAGAATGTGTGGTTCGTGATCTTGATACAGGTAAAAATATTATAAAAGGGAAAAGAACTCCAAGCAACCTGTATGTATTGAAGAACTGCAAAGATCAATGTTACTTGAGAAAATCTTCAGAAAATTGGCTATGGCATAGAAGGCTGGGGCATCTGAGCTTCTCTCAAATCAACAAATCAAGAAGACTTAAAGATGTTCGTGGTCTTCGCAATATTACTCTACCAGAGAGTATCATATGCAAATCTTGCCAATTTGGTAAGCAGACCAGAGTACAATTTAATGCCAAAGAAGGATCATCAAGTAAGCCTCTTGAACTCATTCATATTGACATATGTGGACCTATGAGGAAAAAGTCACCACGTGGGGAAGAATACTATATCTTATTTATTGATGATTTCTCTAGAATGTGTTGGATCGGGTTGATTAAACACAAAGATGAAGCATTTGAAAAATTTTAGATCTTCAAAGCATTGGTGGAAAATGAATTAGATCTAAAAATCAAGTGTCTTAGATCTGATTGAGGAGGAGAATATACATCAAATGAATTCCTTGAATTTTGTGAAAAACATGGCATAAAAAGACAGTTCTCTGTAGCTGGCACTCCACAACAAAATGGCGTAGTAGAAAGAATGAATAGAACAATTCAACAAATGGCTAGAGCTATGCTTGATGATTCTGGAACTCCTGACATGTTCTGGGGAGAAGCAGCACATACAGCAACAAACATTCTCAACAAGGCACATGTTCGGGTAAATAGTGACAAAACTCCATATGAACTCTGGTATGGTAATTCTCCCTCTGTGAAGCATTTTAGAATTTTTGGAAGTAAATGCTTTATCAAAAATAATTATGAAAAGCTTGGCAAGTTTGAACCTAGATCACATGAAGGGATACTTCTTGGTTACTCATCTACAAGCAGAGCATACAAATGTTACAATAAAAGGCTTCGAAAGATTGTTGAATGTATTGATGTTGTTATTGATGAGTCTCCTGCAGCTCCTAAAGAAGAAAAACAAGCAACAGAAGAAGATGATGGTGAATTTTGTCCTTCTACATCAAATGGAAATGATATAGACAGTGGATCCAATGAAGAACCTGAAGATGATTTATCTGAAAAGGCTCCATCCAGATATGTTCAAAAGAATCATCTTGAATCTCAAATTTTGGGAGACAAGGAATCAGGTGTACAAACAAGGAGGACTCTTGTGGGATCTTCTAGCTATCTGGCATTTTTATCCACAATTGAACCACGCAATGTCAATCAAGCTAGCAAAGATGAATTTTGGATTCAGGCCATGAATGAAGAGCTTGATCAAATTGAAAAGAATCAAACATGGGATTTGGTACCAAGACCACATGATAAAAATGTCATTGGAACTAAATGGATATTCAAGAACAAGTTAAATGAGAATGGGGATGTTATAAGAAACAAAGCTAGACTAGTTTGCAAGGGTTATACTCAACAAGAAGGTATAGACTTTGAAGAAACTTTTGCTCCTCTAGCTAGACTTGAAGCCATAAGAATGTTTCTTGCTTTTTCAAGTTTTCAACAAATCAAAGTTTATCAAATGGATGTTAAATCTGCTTTTCTCAATGGTGATCTAGAAGAAGAAGTGTATATAGAACAACCGGAAGGATTCATTTTGGGAAATGATGAAAATATTGTTTGTAAACTTAAAAAGGCTCTATATGGTCTCAAACAAGCTCCAAGGGCATGGTATTATCGTCTTGACAAATATCTTCATCAACAAGGATTTTCAAAGGGGTCTGCAGATAGCAATTTATACACAAAGGTTGAAAATGATAAACTATTGATTATGGTTGTATATGTTGATGACATCATTTTTGGGAGTAATGAAGAATCTATGAGTAAGAAATTTGCTTCTGTCATGCAGCAAGAATTTGAAATGTCCTTACTTGGAGAACTAACATTATTTCTTGGCTTACAAGTGCATCAAACTGCAGATGGTATATTCCTATCACAAGAAAAATATCTTAAGCAAATTCTGAAGAAGTATGGCATGGAAGAATGCAAACATGTAAGTACACCAATGATAACCGGATGCAATCTCAGTTCTCATGATGATTCTCCCACGGTGAATCAACCAGAATACAGATCAATGATAGGAAGTCTACTTTATCTCATTGGGACTAGACCAGACATTATGCATGCAGTTGGGATTGTTGGACGATTCCAAGCTAATCCAAAAGAGTCTCACCTTCAGGCTGTCAAAAGAATATTCAAATATTTGCAAGGAACTCAAGACTTTGGACTATGGTATCCAAAGAATGCTGATCTTACTCTTCATGCTTACACTGATGCAGATTGGGCTGGAAATGTTGATGATCGGAAAAGCACTAGTGGTGGTGCATTCTATATGGGACCCCGGTTAGTGTCTTGGTTCAGCAAGAAGCAAAATTCTATTTCCTTATCTACAGCAGAAGCAGAATATGTGGCTGCCGCGTCTTGTTGCACTCAATTTCTTTGGATGATGCAAACCCTGCAAGATTTTCAAATCAAATGTACATCTCCTATCTCCATTATGTGTGATAATACAAGTGCCATCAGTATCTCAAAGAATCCAGTTATGCATTCAAAGACCAAGCACATTCCCATCAAGTATCACTTCTTACGTGAACAAGTGCTTGAACAAAAGGTGAAGTTGGAGTATGTTCCCTCCAAAGAACAAGTTGCTGATATCTTTACCAAACCTCTGCCCAGGGAAGCATTCGAATATCTGAGACAGAAGCTGGGAGTAGTCTCTGCCAGTCAGAAGAACAAATCTTCCTAAATTCAAAAGATTAAATTGGATACACGAGTTTCCTAAACGATAGTCGCGTATATATGCGAGTTCATACATAGAAAACCGCGTATGGTTGGTTGCTGACAAATTTTTGGGGTCGGCATTTCTCAGCACAGCTGCAGTACTGTTTGGTATCTCTGATGATGCTTCAGCTCTTATATTTTTTTGTTTATTTCTCTGATATTGGGTGAATATGCCTTGATGATTTGCTGTTGAAAGTGTTCAGGATTCACAAGCTAAAGGGGAATTTTGGTCACTTGGAAAGGATGCATTGGTTGTACAGTTTCAGGGGGAGCATTAGCCTTGCTGGGTGTAATGCATTTTTGGCAGTGTGATGATTCTGAAATATGATCTCTCTCTCTTGAGGTCCTTTTGGTATTGGTTATAAAATTCATATGTGTAATTTGATGAAAAGGCTATGACCTATGATGTAATTTGTAATATTCAGCCATGTAAAGGGCTTGTTCAGATTTGTAAACCCACTTGGTTGGGTAATTGAGTCAAAATGTGTAAACCCACATGGTTGGGTACTTGGGTCACATATGTAAATCCACTTGGTTGGATCTTTGATGTAAGTATGAGTCCTTGGTGATAGGAAAGGTCATAGTGTCATGTACCTCATTGAATAATAGGTTTGAAGATTCAGCTTGAACTTGAGAAGAAAAACCTTATGTTGGTTTGACCCGCCCTTTGCCCTTGATGTCAAAGGGGGAGAGTGGCATGGGGTTTGAATAAGGGGAGAGTAACGTGGTTGTTGTATAATGATTATAATCAATGTATCTGTCTGTTCTGGTGCTCAAACTCCATCATGGTTGCAATCAAGTCCAAAGGGGGAGATTGTTGGCAATATGATGCTGAGTGTTGTCCTTGATGGAAACCCACTTGATGAAGATGATGGCAACCTACTTAATGAAGTTTTTCTTGATGATCTTGTGAATGATATACATCTGATGTATCTACAATCAGTATAGAAGGTGCAGAAGAAATATTTTCCAAAATGGGCCAGAACAGTGATGAAAAGTGTATGTCACAAGGAATACGCGAGTTTGTCTAGGATAAGTCGTGTATGCACACGGTAAATAACGTACCAAGTCGTGTATGCTCAATTGCGCTCTAAATATGTAAAACCAGGGGTTACTACCATGGTATTGACCCATTGTATTGAGCGCTGGATTGTCTATTTGATCCCGTCCAGGAATACCATCGGAAGTGATGTGGTTTTGACTCATGGTATTGATGAAGGCCAAATCTATATAAGGAGAATAAAATCATTGTGCATGGGTGTGCAAGTGTCTAGGCTTTAAGGAATACTTCACTCTGAAGTATATCTGCATGGTTGAACTCTGCTCTTGATTGATAGATCTGAATCTATGATGCATCTATGAACATGGTGAAGGTTAAAGATCTCTAGATCTAGAAATGGTGAATCTCTTGGATGATCTGAAAAGAAGCGATGAAGACTTGGCACAAATCTGCTGAAGAACTTGAAGAAATCTGGGTAAGTTCATATATCTGATCTGTTGTGCAAAGTTTATCTTTTATAGATCTATACGCAGGTTCAATTCGTGAAAAGCGCATGTATACGTGGATATGTTTCAACAAAGTCGCGTATGGACAATTAGGGTTATTCTGGTAAATGCACAAATGTATACGTTGGTTCACTTCATAAAAAGCGGCGTTGATATCTAATATTATGATTTACTCGAGGTTGAATGTGTTTCTCAATATTTATTATGAAGTCACGGATTATCTCACGATATGCGGTTACGATTGGTTTCAGCATTGGTGATGAAATGAAAATGGATGTTTGTTGATAAGTGAAGAATTGTGTTGAAGTTGTTTGATCAGGTGTGAAAAATTAATGAAACATGATGCGATGGATCGAGGTTGAAACCCGGTGCGAACGTAGAAGCTTGCGCGGTACATATTTGGTCTTAATATCGAGGGTACATATCAAGAAGGGTGGTGAGTAGCGGAGAAGCGAGGGGTTGTTGCCCCCTTCTAGGGAAAATTTGGTAAACGAGAGAAGGTTGTAACCTTTTTACGGGTGGGTTCTGCGTCTTTTGGTGTAGTCTGCACCAATACATGTTGTAAGAAGTTTTCTTAATAATAAAGATTGAAGACTGAGACGACATCAATGGTGGTTTTCTCCCGAATTGGGTTTCCACCTGAAAATCCTGGTGTTCATGTGTGTTTCTTATGTGTGATGATTGTTCTGTTCTTTTTGCACCTGTTTACTATTTTCTAAACATCTGATGAATGAGTAATGCAATGATCTAAGTCAAGAAATAAATGCATAATTATATCAATGGATATACGCGAGTTCTGTAAAGGATATCTGTGTATATACGCAAGTTGTCTTCAGGAAATTAGCGTATGGGTTTTTAAGAAATAAATATCAAATTTTTATTGTCTACACTAAATACTGATTCACTCCCCCCTCTCAGTATTTTTCCCCATGAGTTTCAGTTCTTCGGTACATTGAAACCGGCTCCCTTTTTTCCCATAGATCTATGTTACCACATTTCAATCTATTTAATGTAATTATAAATCGTTTGTAAAAATTTTTGTAACTTAGCGATGAGGGGAATAGTGAAAATAAACGCTCTGTGCTCCATTGTACGAGTTTGATAGGGAATTAATAAGAGATGCGACTTTAATTTTTGTGGGATCCATGTGGTATGAGATTTAGCATTTCTTTCTCTCCTTTTTTTTCATATGTAAATTTTTATTTTCACCTCTCATCCATAAGCAATTCCTTTTGAATGCTTTCAAGATAGAAAGGTAGAATCCATTTCATATGCTCTGCCTTGGGAAATCATTCATTTTCTGTGTTTTTCTTCTAATTGAAAAGGATCCATCTCCCATGCCCTTTTCATCTCCTCACCAACATTTCCATCCCATCCTTATTTAATTTTATTTTCTAAAATTCCTTGCGTACCTTGCCCCATGAAATACCTTATGTCCTGATTTAATTCCCCAGTTTCATACTGTCTCATTCTGTTCCACACATCCCTAAAAATCCATTTCATTTATTAAACCTTTTTCCCATTTATATGCCTAGCCTAATATCAGATTATTGCACTTTTTTTAATATCCTTTCACGGAGAGAGCCCTCTCCTGACCTTGTAAGGCTACCTATAACGTTGAGCGTGGTTTATTTGTTACCCTATTTTTCCCTTTTCATCCTAGGGTCCAGATCAGGTGCTAACATCTTTGGCGACCATACTGGGGAACGCTTTGATTTGACTATTTGCAAGCTTGTATTCTCGGCATTGACTATGTTTATTCTATTTTCAAAGAAAAATCATAATTGGTTCTGTGGAGTATTGAAACCTGTGTCTTAAGGTTAAAACCTTGGCTATAGTAAAACGGGATAATTCCTTACAAATATTTGTCATCAATGTAAAAAGAGATTTATTCATTACCGACGGGTTAATATCAGTGGGACCTAGCAATAAGTCAACACGAGGAGTTAATCACTTAACCACAGTCAAAGCTTGACTTAAAGCGCATTTCATTTACCATCAGCGGGTTTCGGAAACCAAAACCGCCTATATAGTGCCGCTTTTGCCTCGAAGCAAAATGATTCCAAAAAAACGTGATCCAATAATTTTTGGGGGACGTCGTCACCCAAAAACCACCCATATCATGCAACTCTCAGATATTAAACTTCGGCCTTTGAAAAAACACGATATTCACGAGAAGCGTCTGATCTGGAGAGCCTTAGATCTGATGGCAATCGCGCGCTGAAAAGCACAAGCGATAATCGAGGTAAGATCTGGCAGATTTTGCATTATTATATGTTTATTTTATTCATAAAAAGATGAAAAGTGGATGTGTGGGCCCTCGTCGAATGAAATATATATTGCGCTAGTAGCCTAAGTGTGTTCTATAGTATAAAGTTCAAAGGTTGGTGTTTCTTAAAGGATCACGTCATTGTTATATCATTTTGATATTACGACTGGATAAAGTCACTTAAATATTTTTGAGCGTATCATATATTAGCTTGAGAAGGTGGACATTGTTAAAGCATTGTTAGAAAATAATATAACTACAGCCACTTATTCACAGTCATAATATTTCTGGCAGCAAAATTTCAAGATAGATCGCCCCAGTAAATGTTTTCTTGTAAATTCCTCGATTTTGGAAAATGATTTTCAGAGTCTATTAGGCTGAAACAGAAATTTTGTACAGTAGAAATTTACACACACTGGCTTCAAGAAGATACACAAGGGCTAAACGAAATCCAAATCCTCTCCTTGTGTTTGAAAATCCAAATCTTATTCCAAGAATTGTCAGAAGACAAGAAGGATCACTAAGTCCCAGACCTGTCTTCAGATCCCGTACTTGGCCCAGTGAGTGGTTTTTTGTAGAAGATCTTTCTTTTGATGAGAGTTTTGAGATTTATTTATTTATAAATAAGTCCAAAACTACACTTGAAGACATAGTTTTAGATCCTGATTTCCTTGTAGATATTGAAGTTCAAAGGGAAAATTCCTCAGTTGATGATTATATTCTGAATTCCCCTCAGTCATCTATCACTGTAACTAATATTCCTGAGCCTTCAGAGTCATCAGGAACAACATTTCCTCCTCCTAATTCATCATCATTCCCATCATTCAATTCCTAGTTATCATCTCCTCCAATAACAGCTCTCTTGAATCCTTCTACTACAAACACTGTTGTAAATCCACCCAGATTCATGGCTACTCGGTATGCACCCTTGGTTTTTCCTTAGGTTCTGAATGATATGCCTACTGACTATCAAAGTAAAATTTCCATTTTTGATGCCACTCAAAACATCACAACCCAGCAGCATGTTGATAAAATGAATGACTTTTTTGATCTACATGAGGTAGAAGCAAAGAATGTAACTACCAGGTTGTTTGCTCAAAGCTTTGGAGGTGAAGTTAGAAAGTGGTTCAGAGCCTTACCAGTAGGCTCAATTCACACTTTGCAGGAGTTTCACACACATTTCTTAGACAAGTGGGAGGTAAAAAAGAACCCACACCAAATTTTTTCTGAGTATGAGAATATTAAAAGAATTGTTGATGAAATTGTAAAGGACTATTGTTTCAGATTTAATGATGTATATAATGTTATTCCAGCTAACCTAAACCCTCCTGTGGGATTAGAACTACTTAAGTTTCTAGATGGTTTCGATGCCAATATGGCATATCAGCTGTGGGAAAGAGATCCTTCCTCAATGGAAGACATGAAGAATATAGCGGTAAGTGTAGAAGCAAATCTGCTAGCTAAAAGAGCATGAAACAGAGCTGAAAAGAGAGTCATGGTGAAGGAGGAAGCTTCTCCTTCAGACAAAAAAATGGACACTCTGATTCGAATAGTTGAAAAAATGGTTGGTCGATTAACCATTACAGATAAACCTGAGCCTCAAATAAGAAATCCGAATTTTAGAGGGCAGCAGTTGCAATTCAGAATCAAGCAGAGAGAACAAAGAACACAGGACCAAGAGGCACCACAAAATCAAATCAAAACTCCATTGTAGTGGAACTACATGCAGGGAATAGAGATAGATGATGATGATGATCCTTTGATTGAAGCCAATCACTTTTTCACAGGTGATGGTGCGCCCATCTTTCTTACAAAGGACGAAGAATACATAGTGGCAACTCTAGACATTCAAAGGGATGAAAATTTCATTTTGGCTAATGATGCAGTGTTGGAAGAAGAGTCCGATGACTACCAGAGAGGGTACATGAATGATCTATTGGCCCAACAAAAATATTCTTTGAGGAACAAAGATGTTCTGATCAGTCCCATTCAAAAAAGAAAAGAGCTCCAAATGAAGAACGATGCTCAGAAGAAAGGAAAAGAGTTGGCCGACCCTTCCTCCAGCAAAACACCTTCAGCAATTAACACAGCAAATGAGAAGATTCAGTAAAGCACAGCAATAGAGCAAGCAGAGAAAAAATATCCTCCAGTTAAAGATCTAGAAAAATATCCTTCTTTTAATTTAGAAAATGAAATTTCTAAGCTGAAAGTGTCTATGCCATTGACTGAGTTGGTGAAAAATAGTACTTATAAAATTGAATTATCTACAGTCTTGAAAATAAACTCTATTTCTGATATGGTTAATGTTGAAGATGATTACCCTGAAATCATCTTTGGTCCAACCTCAAAAGATCAATCTGAAGAAAGTGAAGTCCCTCCCTTTTACCTAAGTCTTAGGTTGCATGAGTTCATCTTGCATAATTCTATGTTGGACTCCAGAGCCTCACATAATTTGATGCCTAAAGCCGTCATGGAGAAGTTAGGCCTTGATATTACTCAAAAATACCATGATTTGTATTCCTTTGACTCAAGTAGGGTCCATTGTATTGGTATTATTAAAGACTTGGTAGTGTCTTTAGATCAAATCCCAGCCAAGAATGTCTTGATGGATGTGGTCATTGCCGATGTCCCACCATAGTTTGGAATGCTTCTATCTAGGTCTTGGGGTGCAACACTTAAAGGGACCATGTAGCTTGACTTCTCTTATTCCACCATTCCCATGTTTGGCCAATTGAGAAAACTATATATGGAGAAGAAAATGAAATATATGATCACTAGCAAATACAAGCCAGTAAATCATCCTATTAATGTCCTGTTATCTATTTTTTGAAGCTGGTCTTCATTCTAATTTGATGATATCCTGAACGAAGATCCAACTTGGTAAAATAAATTGCTCCATGTAATTCATCCAATAATTCATCAATCACAGGAATGGGGAATTTGTCTTTAATGGTGAGCTTATTGAGCTCCCTATAATCTGGACACATTCGCCATGATCCATCCTTCTTGTGTACCAATACTACAGGAGTAGAGAAAGAACTTTGACTAGGTTGAATTATACTTGCCTCTAACATTTCTGCAATCATACGTTCAATTTCGCTCTTTTGGAAGTAAGGATATCTATAAGGCCTGATGTTTGGAGGAACACTTCCCGGAATCAAATGAATAGCATGATCATGATCACGAATAGGTGGGAGTCCTTTTGGAGTTTCAAACACCTTGGAATGATTGTCCAAGACTTGTTGGAGATCTGCAGAAATAGATGATTTTGATGTTGGAACTTCTAGTGAGCATAATTGTGCAATTACGCCTCGCTGTTCTTTCTTTAGAAGCTTTGTCTTGACATTAGAGCTTATTATCCTTCCTGGCTTCCCTGCGATACCCCGTAATTCGACTTCCTTTCCTTCTGAAAAAAATTTCAAGAAAAGTTCTTGAAAATTAAAAGCTACCGTCCCCAAAGATTGTAACCATTGTACTCCTAGTACAACATCATCACCTCCCATAGGAATGGCAAGCATTGGACTAGTCGATACATATTCCCCCATGGTTAGCTTGATATTATGGCATTTTCCAGAGCAATTTATAGTTCCTCCATTTGCAACCATCACTTGACATTCTGGTGCTGGGTATAGGAAACAATTTAATTCCTTGGCTAACTTACAATGAATAAAATTATGGGTGCTACCTGAATCAATAAACACTATTACCTTTTTCTTCTTGATTTGTCCTTGTATCTTGAGAGTTTGAGGAGTGGTAATTCCTGCCAGTGCATTACATGATATGGCAGATTCATTTCTTCCTCTTCTATCGTTGGTTCCAGGTGTATATCCTCTTCTTGTTCATTTTCTTCTTCCTCTTCACAATCTATGTAGAATGATTTCTTCTCAGCACACTTATGACCTTTAGTGTATTTGGTATCAAAATTGTAGAAAAGCCCTTTTTCTCTTTTTTCTTCCAATTTTTGTGGTGTTAACATGTAGGTTGTGGAAATCTAGGCGTAGCAACACTTCCTTCTTTATAGAATTGAGTGGTAGGCTTCCTTGTCGCCATAATTTTACATTCAACTTTTCTTGCCAACCTGAATGCCTTTTTCTAATGAATCGGGTTCTAGAATGTGAACTTCATGTTGTATGTTATCCCTTAAAGTGCCTATGAAGATATCAATCCTGTGTTCCTCTGGAATATCAGTTACCCTTATATTCAATTTTTGAAATTCCTCAATGTGTTGCCCCACTAAACCCTTTTGTTTGAGATTTATCAATTGGCTAAAGAAGGTGTTGCTCTTTGTATCCTCATAATGTGCTATCATTTCTTCCATAAAAATTGACCAAGTGACAATTTTTTTACGGGAGCAAAGCCATCGATACCATAAAAATGTATTTTGTTCTAAATGTAAAGTTGCAATGCGTACCTTTTGTTTGTTTTGCACATTATGGAGATCAAAATATTGCTCCATCTGTAGTATCCATGTTACAGGATCCTTTCCATCAAACTTCCTCATATCCATTTTTGGAATATGGTGGTTCTTCCTACCAACATTAGAGTTTATCAAATCACAATTAACATTGATTTTGTTCTCATCATGAGGTTCTTCTACTATCTTTTCACCATTAGGAAACCTTTCTTGTATCAACTTTGTCAAACCTTCGATGTCTGTTTTTAGATCATTCTTCATGTTTTCCATCTTAGCTTCCATGCCAGCTTCCATTCCATACATCTTAGCTTCCACGCCATCCATCTTCTCTTCCATGCCTTTCTTCAAAACTTCCATTTCATTTTTTGTTGCTCTTTGCGAGAGTGAAATTTGTTGCACTTGCTCTTGTAATTTTGATAGATCATGTTGTAATTCTTCATCTTCATGAGTCATAGTAGACCCTTATGAAGGCTTAATGGGTGTTGAATTATTTTTACGAGGAATATTTTAGAACCCAATACTGATATGCCCTTGGAATCAATTCAAATTGATTCTTCAAATAAGACTTATGCAATTCGGAAAAAAAATACACACCTATTTCTTGCTTTTGAGGAGCTCGATATTGAAATTGGATTATCTATGTAATTAAAAATCTTCGATATCTGAAATTCATCCCTATAGTAGCCCTCTGAAGCTTCTTTCAAATGCAACAGTTCTGACTTGATTTGGATTATCCAAGACAAATTTGTGTCCAATCTCCCACAATGACCTAATTCTGGACTAGTTCAGTAGAGCGAACTTGTATGACATGCCATGTGTCACTGTTTTGTCCTTTGTCTCTGAAATTGATAGAAACGAAAATAATGACTGTGTACTTGTGACCAATTTTTACGACACTCCAATCCAATCCCCAGAGAGAGAGTTATTGAACTTTTCCCACGATCACCTATTTGAGATGAAATTCAGGAGCCTGACAAAGCACTACCTTCTACAGATCATATCTCCAAAAATATTGCGAACCAAGCTCTGCAATTTTTTGACGAGTTTCCACAAGATTTAAGCTTCGCACCATATGAATTTCAGATTCTGAACCTTCGTAGAAAAAAATTTATAGCGCAAATTACACGATGACCTGTTTAGGATCCTGAAGAAAAGACCTGACTTCCACAGATCATATCTCTGAAAATATTGCAAACCAAAATCTGAAATGTTTATACAAGCTTCCTCAAGATTTTGAATTCGCACCCTAAAAATTTCAGCTTCTGAAACTTTGTAGAAAAAAAGTTATAGCGAAAATGCCACGATGACCTATTTGGAGCAGCGAAACCCTAGAATCCAAAGCTCTGATACCAAATGTTGTGTAACCAGCTCCAAAAAGAGAAGAAAGAGATAGAAACGCCTTAGAAATGAGCCACTTCGAGGGGGAAACCTCAAAAAAATTACATAAATGAACAATTCTTGGATGATACAATTTACAAAACCTCATTTCTATATATAGGAGTCCATGGGGCCATAATGTAATCCTAGTGGGCCACATTGTAATCCTAGCCGACCTAACAATAATAATTTAAGGGCACAATAATAAAAAAATGGGGGTTACAAGGGTACAATAATAACAATAAGGAGGGTTATAATAACAATAATAAGGGACTATACTAGTGATATAGGGACCTAACAGGTGCTTACTGAGAAAGGAGTTGAAGATGTGAGTCTTGGAACACATGACAAGCCCAAGTTTGTGAAATTGTCTAAGGTATTGTCCCCTGAGGTAAAGGAGAAGTATGTTAAATTGATTTCTGAATTTTCTGATGTGTTTGTATGGGATTATTCAGATTTGAAAGTGTATGATAAGAACATAATCCAGCATACTATTCCTATCAAGTCGGATCAGAAGCCATTCAGACAGAAGTTGAGAAGAATCAATCCGAAGTTGTTGCCATCCATCGGAAAAGAGGTAAACAGGTTGTACAAAGTAGGTATCATAGTTCCCATTATATTTTCTGACTGGATTTCAAATTTGGTCCCGGTACGTAAGAAGACAGGAGAAATAAGGTTATGCATAGATTTTTAGAATTTGAATAAGGCATCCTTAAAGGATAATTATCCACTTCCAAAGATGGACCATATTCTGCACAGAGTAGTTGGAGCATCTAGGATGTCACTACTTGATGGCTACTAAGGCTACAACTAGATATTGGTGCATGAGAAAGACCAAGACAAAACTACCTTCACAACACCCGAGGGAACCTTCCAATATGCTAAAATTCCATTCGGATTGAAAAACGCTAGAGCTAATTTCCGGCGAGCAATGGAAATTTCCTTTTCCAATGAAAAGGATGTTTTTCTCATTGTTTATGTGGATGATATGACAGTGTTTTCTGGTTCTGATGATGATAATTTGCAACATTTGAGAGTTTTTTTTCAACGATGCAGAAAATTTGGGATTTCACTTAACCCAAAGAAGAGTCTCTTTGCCATGGATGAAGGCAAGTTGTTGGGGCATATCATCTCTAAAGATGGTATCTACATCGATCCATCTAGAGTGGAGACAATTTAGCACAGAGATCTTCCATGAAACAAGAAGGATATTTAGGCCTTTAATGGTAATATGAACTTTTTGCGCCAATTTATACCCAATCTAGCTGAACATCTAAGAGAAATGACCAATATGTTGAAGAAGGATAGCACTATTAAATGGAGTGAGGAGGCTATCAAATCATTTAATCTGGTAAAGTTTTCTTTGTCCAATGCCCCAGTATTGATTAGTCCTAACTGCACTCAAGACTTTATCATTTTTTCATTTTCTTTAGAGCATACTATGGCTGCTGTTTTAATGCAAAAGAGAGATCATGTTGAAAAGCCAATTGCCTTTTTCAGTAGAACTATTAGAGATGTTGCTCTAAGGTATAATATTATTTAAAAACAAGCATTGGCTCTTATAAAGGCATTGAAATATTTTAGGGTCTATATTTTTCATTCACATACTATAGCATATGTCCCTAATGCAACAGTGAAGGATGTCTTGATGCAAACTAATCTCGAAGGTCGAAGAGGTAAATGGATAGCAGCTATGTTGGAGTGCAATTTGGAGATCAAACCCACGAAGTTGATCAAAGGCCAAGGCTTGGAAAAATTAATGTCCCAATCAAATCTACGTGCCCTGGACATAAACCTCATAATAGCAATGTCAGAGGAGGAAGATGAAGGTTTTCTTGTCCCAATTTCAAATATTTTTCTGCAGTCCCCTCAGTATTCAGATATTGTTTATGTTCATCAGCACCTTTCACCACCTCCAGGCATGTCTAAAAGTAAAGTTAGATCTCTTAAACTTAAATCTGCCAAATATTTTATTTTAAACAGTGCTCTGTATTGGAAAGATCCAGGAAGCATTTTTCTCAATTGTTTGGTTGAAAAAGAGGCGTAGAAGGTAATGCACGATTTTCGCGAAGGTGGCTGCAGTGGTCATTTGTTTTGGAAGACTACAACTAACAAGGTATTGAGAGTAGGGTATTATTGGCCCACATTATTTTCTAATTTATACAAAACAGTTTTGAATTGTCATGAATGTCAAATTTTCCAAGGGAAGAAGAAATTGCTTCCTCTTCCTCTGAAACTAGTTTCAGTCAACGCTCCCTTTCAGCAGTGGGGACTCGATTTCATAGGAGAAATTCATCCCGCTTCATTAGCGCAACATCGATGGATCTTAACAGGAACATATTATTTTACTAAATGGATCGAGGTTGTCCTGGCCAGGCAAGCTACAGACGTGGTAATTATTCAATTCCTACAATCAAATATTTTATCCCGTTTTGGATGCCCTTATTAAATTGTGACAGACAACACAGCAGCATTCAGATCCAGGAAGATGGTCGATTTATATGACAAATAAAACATCACGTTGGGCCATTCAAAAACTTATTATCCACAAGACAACGACCTAGTAGAATTGCCTAAAAAATCGATGATAAATATAATTAAGAAAATTTTGGAGGCAAACAAAAGAAATTGGCACCAAAAGCTCATCAACGCATTGTGGGCAGATAGAATTAACAGTAAGAAATCAATAGGTATGTCACCTTTTGAATTGGTGTATGGTATTGATGTTGCTTTTCCTACATCTCTTACAGTTCCAGTTATGATATTATTTCAAGAAGTTGGAAGTGAAGATGATGATAGCCAGCGAAGGATCAATCAGATGATCCACCTTCAGAAAACAAGAGAGGAAGTGTCATAGAATGCTATTCAGTTGTAGGAGAAAAATAAAAATATCTATGACCGAAAGACCAAATCAGAAAGATTTCAGCTGGATGATGTGGTGTTGAAATGGGATGCAAGGAATGAGGACAAAGGGAAGCATGGTAAGTTTGATAACCTTTGGAAAGGACCATACAGGATTTCAACATGTAGGTTATAGAATGCCTTCATGCTTTCAGAAATGGATGGCCAAGATTTCCCTGGAGGAGCAGTGAATGGTAGTCTTTTTAAGCACTACCATTGTTGAAGACAATGGACCAAAATCTATTTCATCATCATTGTATATACCATGTTATTTTTTATCAGAGTTCAAGTACACAGTCATTGAAGTTTGGGGCCCAAGGTGAAGGCTATAAAACTTGAATGATATGTGTATGGTTTGGATTTATTTCAGTTTTCAGTTTCAGTCTTGAGTCAGAGTCAGTGTTGCATTATGTCATTTTTCAGTGCTTTTGACTCCATTCCCAATGGATAAGGCTACTTGGTCTACGGTGTTCTTGGCACCTCCAAGGAGCTACCATCCCCATTGGATCCAATTTTAGTGCCAGTATAGTCATAATGCCATCAGTGATCAAAATTTTTCTTTTGAATTTGCATATTAGGAGTCCCATACCAATAAATTTCACCATTCTGCTAGGTCATGGATTCATTGATGGTAGTGATTGTTCATCAGTTTTCCCTCATGTGAAACTTGCTGATTCTCCTTTCTATGGTCTTTGTTCATGAGCTACTTTCACTTTGTGAGTCACGTCAATAGGTCATAGGATGGGTCTCATTAGGTTCTAGGATTGCACCATGGTCAAATTAATGAGTCAAGTGTCAATAAATATCAACAAAGTCATGAGGAAGTCAATAAACTCAAAGCCACAGCACCTGGAAGATAAAAGATATATTTTATTCAGTTTGATGTAATTTTCACCTCAAAACCATGTTTTTAGGTGAAAACATGATATTTTGTCTTTGTGATCATTTATTATGTAATTTTATGTCAGCATATGTAATAAGTCACAATTCAGAAGCTGTTATCTCCACAAAATCATCAACCTGCCTTCCAAGAAGTTTTCCATAGCATGTTTAGCATTAAATCATGTTCCAAGTTGATCCAGCAGAAAGATCCCAGAAAGAGCTTTCCAACAGTATACTACACTCTCAAAACTGATTCCTGGATTGAAATTTATGCCTTAGTGAAGTAAAAAAACCCCCTATACCCTTAAACTATCCCTTTTTCCACCTTTCCCTAAACTTTATTTTATTGAAGTTTAATATTTATTTTTATAAACCCCTTTTTCCCCTTCTGATTTACCAAAATCGCATTATAAATCATTTAAATACATATGCAATTTATTCATTAACCACTTCCCCACCATACTCTTTTAAACTTGATAATAAACATTTCAAAGTTTATTATTATAAAGTCCTCGCCATTCCCAAACCACTTCTCCTCCATGCTTTGAAACATTATAATACAAATCAAAGTTATATTATAAAACCCTGCCTATCCAATGTCCCTTTCCCATCACATCGACACATTTTATAAGTGCGCCCCGATTGACCCATCGCGAAACCTCTGATGCAATTGCCCCGATTGAATACCCCTGATGGTAAACCCCCGTTGAAACTCTGCCCAATTACATTCTGTCCGTTGATTTTCCCATCCGGTCAGACAGCCCAGACTCGATTGGTGCCTCCAAAGACTTACCCTCGATTAAAATCCTCTAGCCATCCCTCCGCCATTGATCTCATCACCCGATCCGATGGCCCACAGCCAATCGGATCATTTCAATCGGTGACTGTATATAAAATTGTCCCTCCCCCCCCCTTCGATCTCTGATGTCGATGGATCTATGGGTACCACCACTTAAGTCTTCCACCCCATTCATTATAAATAGGCCTTTCCCTTTATATAAATCAAATTTTTGTTTTATTCATTTTTTACAAAGTATTTCTCCCATCACATCGGAAGAATTGTCATATGTTATACTCTACCCCGAGCTCCTGATCTTGATTCCAATTGCAATATAATACCCCAGTCCCACCATTATAAGCCCTTTTCTCTTTCATTTAAAAATCCTTCCTCCCTTTGTAAAAATGAAAAACAATTTTTATTATATTTTCAAAGGTATTTGCCCGCTTCCTTATGACATTACCCATCGGGCCTTGAAATTCGCATCAGAATTTTTGTTGCGTCCTAATACACCTTCCCCTTTCCCTGATCCCCGATTGCGATCACTCTCGTCTATTAAAATGCATCGCACAAGCATATTCCCATGTTTTATTATATATTGCCTCCCCTCTGATCCCAATTGTGATTATAACATGGACCTCGCCTCCTTCCCTTCCCTTTTTCCTATTAAAAAATTATTTTTTCCCTTCACAAAAGGCATAAATTCATTTTTGATTATTTCAAAGTATTTTATAAAAGTCAGTTCTCTTCAAATGGAATATGGAAAGAAATAGTCAAAGGCCAAGAATCTTATATAAAACAAAGATGTCTAAAGCAGCAGAAAAAATAGGATCTGATTACCTATTTTATCATTCAACAGCGAAATTGTGAATCTGCCCAAGTAATCAAATGTAATTTTGTTCCTTCTTTAGGGCAGATTTTTGGATTACTTTTCTATGATTAGTTTTCAGTTCTTCAGCTGTTAGAACAGCTCTCTTTTTTTGTGGATCTATGTTCCCACATTTCATTCTATTTAATGTAATTGTAAATTGTGTGTAAGAGGGTCTATAACTCAACAGTAGGGGAATAGTGTGGAAAAATGCTCTGCACTCCATTGTACAGTTTGATAGGGAATTAATAAGAGATGTAGCTATAATTTGTGGGATCCATGTGGTATGAGATTTAGCTTTTGTTTCTCTCCTTTGTTTCATATGTAAATTGTTATGTTTCACCTCTCATCCATAAACATTTCCTTTTGAATGCTTTCAAGATAGAAAGGTAGAATCCACTTCATATGCTTTGCCTTGGGAAATCATTCATTTACTATGTTTTTCTTCTATTTGAAAAGGATCCATCTTCCATGCCCTTTTCAACTCCTCACCAGTCTTTGCATCCCATCCTTATTTAATTTTATTTGCTAAAATTCCTTGCCTACCTTACCCCATGAAATACCTTGTGTCATGATTTAATTCCCCAGTTTCATACTGTCCCATTCTGTTCCACACATCCCTAAAAATCCATTTCATTTATTAAACCTTTTTCCCATTTATATACCTAGCCCAATATCAGATTATTGCACTTTGTTGAATATCCTTTCACAGAGAGAGCCCTCTCCTGACCTTGTAGGGCTAGCTACAAGGCTAAGCATGGTTTAGTTGTTACCCTGTTTTTCCCTTTTCAGCCTGGGGTCTAGATCAGGTGCTAACATGGTGAATGGTGATGTCTTCTTAACTTGTTAATGTTTTCTTGTTCTCATTTTTTTTCCTTCTTCTTGGCTGCTATAAATTAGAAAAGTATAGGTTGATACATGTTCTTTGAGGCACCTTTTTCCTCCTGTTTGTTATATTTTTGATGTTTTCCTCTTTTGGCCATCTTAAGGAATTATTGATTGCCCCTTAGGTCCACCAAAACTTGTTTCTTGGTTCATGTATGGTTAGTATTCTAGCTTACAAGTATGATTCATGGTATGCCTTGCTTATTTGAAGTTTCCAAAACCCTATCTTAAAGCCTTTCTGTGGAATATTGATTGTTAGGTTAAGTCAAAGAGGTCTCGTTCGATCTTTCCCTTTTCCATGATTACCAACTTGTTTTAGAGTTCCCAATAGATTTATGTATGTTTTTTAGGAGTTCCCTCTCCATAAATTGAGTTGTTTGTATCATCTTATGTGTTTTCCCAAAATATGAAGGCGAATTTCTAAAGTTAGAAGCTCTTATGCTCTGTATGTTTCACTGGAATGTTTATCTTGGATGTTTATCAGTTTAAGTATTGTTCATTGAGCTTTATGGTTTTCCCTACCTCATGAGTGGTATATTTTAACTATATATGTTTAAGACCTCTTAATTTTTCCCAAATTTGATGTTCGCTACACCTCATACATTACCTTAAGGATCCATTAACCTTGTTAAATTTGGCCCTGCAACACACCCTATTTCATCATTTAGACACCCTTGACTTTATTTGACTCCATATCCCAATGGCTTTGATAGACTCTCTCTCCACCTATTCCACTTGACCATATTACCCAACCAAAACAATCAACAAACCCTACACTTAACATCTAGCCTAAAAGAAAAACCCTAGAGAAAAAATAACACATCCTTTGCACCCAATAGAGAGATCCCTCTCTGAGTCTAAGAAGGCTAGGTCCTCGGACTCTAAAGACTGGTTCCATGTTACCCTGTCATTCGGTCTACCAATCTGCCAAATCATGGGACACTAACATTCTGGTGATCACGGTGGGACTTTCTGAGTATATAGTTGCCTGAATATCTCTTAAAACTATTTAGACCCTCATTTTGGCTTTGAAAGCTAGTGAATCTACCACCTCATCGCCACATTAACATTTTGGCGATCATGGTGGGACCTTTTGAGTATATAGTTGCTTGAATACCTCTTAAGACTCTTTATACCCTCATTTTGACTTAAAAAACCAGTGAATATTCCACCTCATCGACACACTAGCATTCTGGTGTTCAGAGTGGGACATTTTGAGTATATAGTTGCCTAGAAAACTCCTATAGACTCATTTAAACCTCTTGTTGAGCTTAGAAAATTGACTGATAGTACTTGGTGGCTTATCTTCTACCCAATCACCACACTAACACAATGGTGATCATGATGGACCTTCTAAGTTAGTGACAAACTAGGTAACCCTTAGGAATTCAAATACCCTTATCAAATCATTAATAACTCACACTATCAGCCAAAGAGTAGACTCTATTTGTTTCATCATCCTAGAAAAATGATGACTCAGCTATAGGACACTCTCACAAAATTTAAGAAACTTAGAAAACCCCAAAAAACCCTTATATTGCTTTCCTGTTAGTTATTGGTGGTGGACCATAAACATACATCCTTAAAACAACAAAAAATACCCACTTGGAGACTCCACTAGACTCCAATAGGCTTATTACTTCATTAGCACTCATTTGACTTCCTAGATTTGTTTCACACCAACCTAAGAAGCTTATGAACCCATTCATATACTGTAATAAGTACCAAGCATTAAGAGAGGTCAGCCTTCAGAAACAGTACTAAAACTTTCAGCTTCTCTGAATTTTGAAATTTGAAATCTAGCTTCGCATAGGATGAGTACCAGATCTCATCCGGACCCAAAACCTCCCAACATAGTTTATGACCCAAAGAATATTTTGTGGAAAATTTCTAGATTTGGAAACATAACCACTATTAGGACCATCCATAGAGAAATATTTGTACCTAAAATTTTTACAGCTTTTCAAGATCCCCAGTTTGACTTGCACCATACCAGGAACCTCTTCAGAAATAGGTCTCAAACTGATATTGACCAAACTAACCTTCAACCCTTATATTTGTAACAGAGTTTTAGTATAGAAGCCTCTCCATCCACACCACCTGACTTTCAACTTCTCAATCACTTCAACTCTTTCCATACCAAGTCTACTCAAAATCATTTTCTTGGTCCTAGTACTTCCACCACACCCATCCATACCACCATTGTCCAAACCACTCCACTTCATCAGACACCCTCTTTCACAAACCCACCTCTTGTAAATCCTCCATTAGCTCCCGTCATGGTAGCTTGGTATGCACCTTTGGCCTTACCTCAAGCCCTAGTACCTTTGCCAAATGACTATCAGTCTAAGATCCCTCATTTCACAGGGGTTGAATCCATCACTGCCCAACAACATGTAGATAGAATCAATGATGATTTTGATTACATAGAGATAGAAGAAGAGACCATTAAGATGAGAATATTTTCTCAAAGCTTAGGAGGAGAGGCCAAAAAATGGTTCAAAGAATTAACTCCTAATTCAATACATGACCTCCCTTTCCTCTACCAGACTTTTATAAACAACTGGGAAATCAAGAAAAAACCCCTCCAAATCTTGTCTGAATACAACAATATTAAAAGGAATGTAGGGGAATGTGTGAAAGACTATTGCACCAGGTTTAAAAACGTGTATAATTCCCTCCCACCTCACATGAAACCCCCACAAGGCCTAGCACTAGTAAAATTCCTTGAAGGTTTTGACCCTGACATGACCTTCCAATTGAGAGAAATAGACCTTGAAACCTTAGAAGAAATGCAAAAAGCAAGAATTACTGCATAGGTAAACTTAATTGAAAAGAGAGCTAGGTTTAAATCAGAGAAGGGAGTAGCCTATAAGGATGAATCCATTCCCTCAACCTCCTCATATGACACCAAATGGACAGCCTAATGAGAACTATGGAGAAAATGATAAAAAGAATAAATTTGAATGAAAGGACACCTTCTAGGGACAACCAAGCCAACTCCCAAAACAAAAACAAAACTCAAAACTTCAAAAGAGATAACCCTCAAATCATACAAAGGGAAAATGGTCAAAAAATCAGACCTCCCTTTCAACCAAACTGTGTAGATGAGGAAGAAGGAGAAATTATAGAACCTGAGGAAAACCATATAAATATAATAGTTTATGATAATGAAGAATATGTTTTTCTCACCAAAGAAGAACAAGGCTTCTTTTCCCTAGACCAAACAGACACTAACTATGAGGATTCTAAAGACTACTGTTTGGGATTTGAGAATGTCATCATGGAAATCCATAAGAAATATGATCTTAGGAGAAAAAAATACCTAGATTTAGCCAAGAAAGACCAAATAGATAGTGTTGTTTGGAAAGTACCTAAAAAAACCTCTAAGAAAACATCAGATAATATCAAAACTATGGTTAAAAATGATGAAGCAAGCAAAGGAAAAATCAGCTAGCCAAACAAAAACCTTAGTTATCCTAGTACCTCCACCATTGATCCTAAGAAAACCATTTTGACTAAAACTCAAAATCAGGATCAATAAATTAGGAATGTAGAAAAGATCATGGCTGATAAAGCTAATGTTAATATGTCGAAAACACTAGTGCCTTTCAGTTTTGAGGGATAGGTTGCCAAAATCAAGATAAATAGGCCTCTCAATGAATTGGTTACTCAACCAATGTATAGGTCTCAGATGTTGAAGGTATAAACCTAGGAAATGATGCTGACACTTTTCACTTGGCTGATGACACACCTGAGTTGTTGTTTGGACAAAAAATAGAAGGAAAGTATCAGGAAGAAGTCATTTCCCCTTTCTATATCCGCTTAAACATACATGACAAAATCTTACATAATGCCATGTTGGATTCTAGTGCCTCTCATAATCTCATGCCCAAAGTTGTGATGGAGAGGTTAGGCCTAGAAATAACTAAACCTTACAAATACTTGTACTCCTTCGATTCAAGTATGGTCAAATGTTTGGGCCTGATCAAGGACATTTGTGTTAACCTGGCACAAGTGCCTACTAAGAATATAGTCATGGAAATAGTAGTGGCAGATATTCCCCCTAAGTATGGCATGCTTCTATCCAGATCTTGGGGAGCCAAACTTTAGGGAAACCTTCAACTAGATATGTCCTATGCAACCATCTCTGTTTTCAATCAGACAAGGAGATTATACCGAGAGTCACATATGAAGTATATGGTTAGCAGTAAGGAAAAACCAAACAACACTCCTCTTTATTGTGTTCACTCAAATCTGGATTCTTTCATATTATATAATGAGGAAGATAATAATGAGAAATTATATGAAGTTGAAACAAATCAAGACGCATTACAAGAACCAAACGAGTATTTTCATGAAGAACACAATATTCAAAACTATAGTAGTCTTGAACAAAAACATTATGTAAAAATCAAACTTGACTCTCCACAAACTAACAATGAAACCTCAAAGCCAATAGTCAGTTTGACATATGAATCAGGTTGCTCAAAGGGAGGAAAAACCTTAGAAACACAACCCTTCCCTTTTACCTACCCCAAAATACTAAAATTCCCTCACAGAACATAAATCTTGGATGATCTAAATCAAATGAGTCTTATGTTCTTACCTTATCTAGACACCTCATTATCAGAAACTCTTGTTCCTCCAGAAATGTTGTTGACTCTCACTGATGTTGCCATCAATCCTAAAGGGATGTCTATTGAAACTAATATATAGGGATACATTATAGGTAGCCTAAGAAGACCCAAGGTGATTAGCTTATCCAAATCCTTGTCATTACACACAAAAATCAAATACTTGAGATTATGCAAGGAATTTCAAGATGCTCTTGTATACAGAAGTAAAATCTCAAAGCCTGATGACATAGAAGTTTTTCAAAAGAGGCCTTTTTCCAAGGAGAACTATGAAACCTTTGGGAAAATTCTATCACTAAAAAATAATACCAAAGGATGCAGACTATGTATGGAATTTAGACACTTAGACAAAGCCTCCATAGAGTCCAAAATCCCTTTTCCCAAGATAAATCATCTTATGCCAAAAATAGGAATTTCTAACAAGATGACTTTGATTGGTAGCGTTTCAGGTTTTCATGAGATGATACCACTTCAAATCAATCAACACAAAGATATTTTCAAAGTTCCTTGGGATGACTACATGCTTGACCAAATTTTTCATGGAATAAAGAATGCTAAAGACACCTTCCAAGAGGCCATGGAACCTGTTACCAACTTTTTCACTATGATGAACAATGATGACATTTTCATTTGTTTGGGATTTGATGAAGAATGCCTTCATCACCTAGACAGTTTCTTTCACAGAAACAAGGCTTTCAAACAAGACTCAAAGAAGAAATATAAAGGAGAGCTTGGCATGTTTGAAAATTCTTGGCAGAAATCCTATACCATGCCCTCAAAAATAGATAGCCATTTTCTGTATCCACAAGAACTGAAAGAAAAAGAATTAGTGGATGATCCTATGGAAGACAGGGTAATGAAATACCATAGCCATTTAGACTCTTACTTGGAATTTCTCATTCATTGTACATATCATTGTTTCATGAAAAGATATTGAGAGAAATCACCAAAAAAAAATTATACAAAACAGAAAAATGGAAAAGAGGGCAGATTTGAAAAGAGTTAAAGCCCCATACCCAAAAAATAGAACTACTGAAAATGTGTAAGCCTAAATACCACTACTAGTGCATAAATAAGTCTTGTTTAAGTCATCTAGCCTAATCATGGCTGAAACATATTTCAAATTTATTGTTGATAAGTTAGTGAAAGATAGTGAGTCAAATTATTCAAGCTTGACTTGTCAAAAGATAGATTAGGTAGAAATATACTGGTTCCACATGCTTAAAAAAAAACCAAAGAGAAAAATAGGGATGAGTAGCAAACAATGTATCCTAGCCCTGATTTTTCTAGTCTTATTTTGTACAAAAATAACATTTGTGTGCAGCTTGTTTTTATGCCACAAACCCATGGTAAATCAGATTGTCTAATCCTGATTTATCCATGTTTTCAATTTCATGTTTATAGCATAGTAAATAAATCATGTCAAACAGTTTAACCTTGACAGTTGAATAGTATAGGTAGAGAATCAAAGAAGTTCATCAGCATAATCTGAGCTCCGAGAAGAAATAAGGTAGAAGTAGATAGTTTATTTTTCTTTCAAAAGAAAAATGTCAAAGTTGTTAGTCCAAATGCACCTAAAGAAGAAAAAATGTTAGGCAAGTAGGTTGGGTAGGTAGAGATGAAGTTGAGCTAATCATGTCTTTCAGATTGTTGAGATCATAGCTTCAAGCAAACATCAGGGAATGAAAAGAGGTAAAAATATTCCCAATGGATGAGGCACCGGTTTCCATAAAGCCAGAGATCTAAAATTCTGGACACCTCCTCAAAAGGAACTGCCCTCCCCAAGTGGAGCCACTGTTAGTCATCAATAATTTTTTCCTTCGTTGATGACTAAATGATTATCCCAAGATTTCTAGAAACAAGGTTCATAACCATTGTGAGTTCTAAAAATTTCACTGCTTTCATTATCCTCTATTGTGTAACCAGCTCCAAATATAGAAGAAAAGAGATATGAACGCCTTAGAAATAAGCCACTTCGAGGGGGAAACCTCCAATACATTACATAAATGAACAATTCTTGGATGATACAATTTACAAAACCTCCTTTCTATATATAGGAGACCATGTGGCCATAATGTAATCCTAGTGGGCCACAATGTAATCCTAGCCGACCTAACAATAATAATTTAAGGGCACAATAATAACAAAATGGGGGTTACGAGGGTACAATAATAACAATAAGGGGGTTACACTAACAACAATAAGGGACTATACTAGTAATATAGGGACCTAACATGCCCCTCTCCTTCAAAAAAGTGTTGTCCTCAATGCTTGAGTAACTCTGGGTGCTTCTGTATAAAATTCTCATCCTCCCATGTAGAATCTTCAGTGGGTAAGTTCTTCCACTTGATGAGATACTCTGAAATTGATCGATTCCGTAGTTGTCGAGTTCTTGTTTCCGTGACTGCTTTCGGTTCCAATATGATTTTTCCTTCCTCATCAAGTTCTGGAAATATTGTTTGAACTGGAATATTTTCACCTATAACCTTGTTTAAGCATGAAACATGGAAAACTGGATGCACGCGTGAAGAAGCAGGAAGCTCCAATTTGTATGCCATAGTACCAATCTTTTGCAACACCTTGTAAGGACCATAGTACTTTGGCGATAATTTATTATCCTTCTTAACTTGCTTGAGGGACATTTTTTTGTATGGTTGTAGCCGTAAAAATACCCAATCTCCTACATCAAAACTTCTCTCGCTGCGATGTTGATCTGTCTATTGTTTCATTCGATTTTGTGCCAAATTCAGGTTATCCTTTAAGAGTTGGAGAACTTCTTGCTGATGCTCGATGTGATCTTCCACTGCTTGAACCTTCAAATTTTCTCTTAAAGATGATGTTATGGATGGTGGATGATATCCATAAAGTGCCATAAATGGGGTCATTTTTGCTGCAGTATGGAAGGAAGTGTTATACCACCATTCAACAAGAGGTAACCACTTGACCCATTGTGTTTGTTTATCAGATACAAAACAACAAAGATATCATTCCAAACATTTATTTACTATCTCAGTTTGACCATCAGATTGAGGATGATAAGATGAGCTATGAGCTAATTGAGTACCCAAACAAGAAAATAACTCTGTCCAAAAATTTCCAATAAAAATGGGATCTTTGTCGCTCACAATAACCCTTGGGATTCCATGTAGCTTTTGAATTCTGTGCATAAATGTAGTAGCAACTGTACTTGCTTTAAATGGATGAGATAATGCACAAAAGTGTGCATACTTGGTAAGTCTATCAACTACCACCATGATGACACTCTTTCCTTTGGACTTAGGTAAACCTGTGATAAAATCCAATGAAATCTCCTCCCAACGTTGACTTGGAATGGATAAAGGTTGTAGAAGACTCGGGGTCTTAATTGGCTCAACTTTATTCTACTGGCAAACCAAACATTCCGCCACAAACTTTTGAATATCAGATTTAAGGCCATCCCAAAAAAATTCTTTCTTCACCCTGTGGTAAGTTTTTAAAAATCCTGAGTGTCCTCCTAAAGGAGAAGTGTGCAATTCCAAAAGAAAATTTTGTTTTAGTTGGGAATTCTTACAAAGATATAAGCGATCTTTGTACCATAAGGAATCATTTTTCCAACTAAATGTATCAGATGTACTAGGATCTTGCTACAACTTTTGAATGAGTGTCCATACATCTTTGTCCTTGTTCCATTCATCTCTTGCTTGGTTATCCAATCTGGTTGGATAATAGAAATGGCACAAAGCAATGCTTCCACCTCTTCATTCTTTCTTGAGAGTGCATCTGCAACAACATTAAGCTTTCCTTTTTTGTAGATTATTTCAAAGTTATAACCCAACATCTTTGTGACCCATTTTTGCTGCTCTTCTGAAGATAGTCTTTGTTCCAAAAAGTGTTTAAGACTATCATGATCAGTTTTTACCTTGAAGTGTCTTCCCATTAGGTAAGGTTTCCATTTCTTTAGTGCATGTAGTATTGCCAACATTTCCTTCTCATAAATAGCCTTTTGTAAATACTTTCCTTTGATTGAACGACTTTCAAAAGCAATGGGTCTTCCTTCTTGCATTAAAATAACACCAATTCCATTTCCTGAGGCATCACATTCCACAATAAAGGTTTTTGTGAAGTCTGGCGTAGCTAAGACCGGTGCTAGGCACATTGCCTCTTTAAGATGTTCAAAGGCCTTAGTTGCTTCAGGAGTCCATGAAAATGCATCTTTCTTCAATAATGTTGTTAGAGGTGCTGCTATTCTCCCATAATTCTTAACAAACATGTGATAATACCCTGTTAACCCAAGAAATCCTCGCAACTGCTTTATGGTTGTGGGGACTTTCCATTCCTTAATGGCTTTAATTTTGTTAGGGTCTACCTTAACACCCTCGTGAGATACAATATGACCCAAATATTCCACCTCTTGTATTCCAAAGAAACATTTGGATGTTTTTGCATATAATTGTTTCTCCTGCAATAGTTTGAGCACCCTGTCAACATGTTGAACATGATCCTTCCAAGACCTACTCTAGATTAGTATATCATCAAAAAATACTAGCACAAATTTTCGAAGGAAGGGTTTGAAAATGGAATTCATCAACCCTTGAAATGTAGAAGGTGCATTGGTAAGGCCAAAAGGCATGACCAAAAATTCATAATGACCCTCATGAGTTCAAAATGTTGTTTTTGGAATATCTTTAGTCTTCATTCTAATTTGATGATATCCTGAACGAAGATCCAACTTGGTAAAATAAATTGCTCCATGTAATTCATCCAATAATTCATCACTCACAGGAATGGGAAATTTATCTTTAATGGTGAGCTTATTGAGCTCCCTATAATCCGAACACATGCGCCATGATCCATCCTTCTTGTGTACCAATACTACAGGAGCAGAGAAAGAACTTTGACTAGGTTGAATTATACCCGCCTCTAACATTTTTGCAATCATACGTTCAATTTCGCTCTTTTAGACATAAGGATATCTATAAGGCCTGATGTTTGGAGGAACACTTCCTGGAATCAAATGAATAGCATGATCATGATCACGAATAGGTGGGAGTCCTTTGGGAGTTTCAAACACCTTGGAATGAATGTCCAAGACTTGTTGGAGATCTGCAGAAATAGATGATTTTGATGTTGGAACTTCTAGTGAGCATAATTGTGCAATTACGCCTCGCTGTTCTTTCTTTAGAAGCTTTGTCATGACATTAGAGCTTATTATCCTTCCTGGCTTCCCCGCAATACCCAGTAATTCGACTTCCTTTCCTTCTGAAAAAAATTTCAAGAAAAGTTCTTGAAAATTAAAAGCTACCGTCCCCAAAGATTGTAACCATTGTACTCCTAGTACAACATCAGCACCTCCCATAGGAATGGAAAGCATTGGACTAGTCAATACATGTTCCCCCATGGTTAGCTTGATATTATGGCATTTCCCAGAGCAATTTATAGTTCCTCCATTTGCAACCATCACTTGACATTCTGGTGCTGGGTATAGGAAACAATTTAATTCCTTGGCTACCTTACAATGAATAAAATTATAGGTGCTACCTGAATCAATCAACACTATTACCTTTTTCTTCTTGATATGTCCTTCTATCTTGAGAGTTTGAGGAGTGGTAATTCCTGCCAGTGCATTACACGATATGGTCGGATTCATTTCTTCCTCTTCTAGGGTTGGTTCCTGGTGTATATCCTCTTCTTGTTTATTTTCTTCTTCCTCTTCACAATCTATGTAAAATAATTTCTTCTCAGCACACTTATGACCTTTAGTGTATTTGCTATCACAACTGTAGCAAAGCCTTTTTGCTCTTTTTTCTTCCAATTTTTGTGGTGTCAACCTTGTAGGTTGTGGAAATCTAGGCGTAGCCACACTTCCTTCTTTATAGAATTGAGTGGTAGGCTTCCTTGTTGCCATAATTTTACATTCAACTTTTCTTGCCAACCTGAATGCCTTCTCCAATGAATCAGGTTCCAGAACACGAACTTCATCTTGAATGTTATCCTTTAAAGTGCCTATGAAGAGATCAATCCTGTGTTCCTCTGGAATATCAGTTACCCTTATATTCAATTTTTGGAAGTCCTCAATGTGCTGCCCCACTAAACCCTTTTGTTTGAGATTTATCAATTGGCTAAAGAAGGTGTTTCTCTTTGTATCGTCATAATGTGCTATCATTTCCTCCGTAAAAATTGACCAAGTGACAATTTTTTTATGGGAGCAAAGCCATCGATACCATACAAATGTATTTTGTTCTAAATGTAAAGTTGCAATGCGTACCTTTTGTGTGTTTTACACATTATGGAGATCAAAATATTGCTCCATCTGTAGTATCCATGTTACAGGATCCTTTCCATCAAACTTCCTCATATCCATTTTGGAATATGGTGGTTCTTCCCGCCAACATTAGAGTTTATGAAATCACGATTAACATTTATTTTGTTCTCATCATGAGTTTCCTCTACTATCTTTTCACCATTAGGAAACATTTCTTGTATCAACTTTGTCAAACCTTCCATGTCTGCTTTTAGATCATTCTTCATATTTTCCATTTTAGCTTCCATGTCATCCATCTTAGATTCCATGCCAACTTCCATGCCATCTATCTTAGATTCCACGCCTTTCTTCAAACCATCCATATTATTCTTCAAACCATCCATCTTCGCTTCCACGCCTTTGTTCAAAACTTCCATTTCATTTTTTGTTGATCTTTGTGAGAGCAAAATGTGGTGCACTTGCTCTTGTAATTTTGCTACATCATGTTGCAATTCTTCATCTTCATGAGGCATGGTAGAGCCTTCTGAAGGCTTAATGGGTGTTGAATTATTTTTACGGGGCATTTTTTAGAACCCAATACTGATATCTATTCTACAATATGCCCTTGTAATCAATTCAAATCGATTCTTCAAACAAGACTTATGCAATTTGGAAAAAAAATACACACCTTTTTCTTACTTTTGAGGAGCTTGATATTTAAATTGGATTATATCTATGATTGCGGCTCTTCAATATCTGAAATTGGGCATTGAGGTATATTTATGAATTATCTTTCAAATGCCACAGGTCTAACTTGATTTGGATTCCCAAGGCAAAGTTATGTCCAATCTCCCACAATGACCTAATTATGGACTGGTTTAGTAGAGTGAACCTGTACGACTTGCCACATGTCACTGTTGCATCTTTTACCTCTGAAATTGATAAAAACGAAACTAAAGTCCATGTACTTGTGACCACTTTTTACGAAACTCCAATCCGATGCTTAGAGAGAGAGTTATGAATATTTTCCCACGATCACCTCTTTGAGATGAAATACAGGAGCCTGAAAAAGTACTACATTCCACAGAACATATCTTCGAAAATATTGCGAACAAAGCTCTGAGAATTTTTAACGAGTTTCCTCAGGATTTCAGCTTCGTGCCCTAAAAATTTTAGATTCTGAACCTTCGTAGAAAAAGCGTTATAACGTAAGTGCCACGATGACCTGTTTAGATTAAATTTAGGAGCCTACAAAAATACCTAACTTCCATAGATCATATCTCTAAAAATATTGTGAACCAAGATCTAAAATTTTTTGACGATGTTCCTCAGGATTTCAGATTTGCACCCTAAAAATTTCAGCTTCTCAAGCTTCGTAGAAATTTTTTTATAGCAACAATGCCATGATGACTTGTTTGGAGCAACGAAACCCTAGAATCCAAAGCTCTGATACCAAATGTTGTGTAACCAGCTCCAAAGATAGAAGAAAAGAGATATCAATGCCTTAGAAATAAGCCACTTCGAGGGGGCAACCTCCAATACATTACATTAATGAACAATTCTTGGATGATACAAATTACAAAACCTCCTTTCTATATATAGGATTCCATGGGGCCATAATGTAATCCTAGTGGGGCCACAATGTAATCCTAGCCGACCTAACAATAATAATTTAAAGGCACAATAATAACAATATGGAGGTTACAGGGGTACAATAAAAATAAGGGGTTTACACTAACAACAATAAGGGACTATACTAGTAATATAGGGACCTAACATCCTCAAGATAATTTTCACTATTTCATCATTCTATAATGTCTAGCTTTGCTTACTAGTCCCAAAAAACCCATTAGAGGCATATATCACTCTTTCTGTATATATGTATTCACCTTTGGAAAAAATCCTCTTTTTCGTCTTCCCTAACAACCCCGGACTACTACCAAAGCCCACCAATCAAGCAACTTTGTTTTGTCTCCCAAAATACTCCTGAAAACTAATGGTCTGAAACTATCTCTGTAGGCTCTTTAGATAAATCAAGTACATTGGATTTTGGATCTTCAATACATTAGTTTATCATAAGCTCTATCTTACACTTTATAATTCCAAATTCTAGGTCTCAGCCCAAAAGCCAAGTCCAAGAAAGCTTCCACTAGGTCACCTAAGGTTTCACAAAGTCATAGGATGGATTTGGTGCCCTACAAAATCTGTTTTTCATGTATGAAGAAACTACATTCAAAGAATAAAAGGACAAGTGATCTCGTCCAAATTGATAAGAAAGGTCATTCAAGGAAGGCTTTTTGGCCCAGAGCATAAATCTTGCAGGGGGACAGCTGCCCCTTGCTCACATTTCAACAAAAGGATCAAATGGCCATCAACCTAAAAAAGAGGTAAGATAATGGGAAAATCATCACAAGAAGACCATAAATAGCAAAGAAGAAAAGCAACAGGTATATGCTTCTAAAGAGCTTCCCGGATTATCCACAGTATCAAGAAACATTTGTCGATGTTTCGAATCCCAACAGGGATTCATCTTCAAGACAATTTAATGAAGAATTTGAAGAAGGGTTTTAAGTCATTCATAGTGAAGAAGGATATGACAGGAGCCAACCAGATAAATTAATTTTTAATTTTTTTTTTCAATTTTAATTATTTAATTTAATTCAAAAAAACAATAATATTTATTACCAATTTTTAATAATTTTATTTCCAATTTTAATAATTTTATTTCTAATTTAATAATATGAATTAATTTTATTTTATTTCTAATTTAATAATATGAATTAAATTTAATTTTAATCTTATTTTTATTAAATATAATGTGATAAAATCCTAAGATTACTTATTTATTTAAAATGAGGCAAAACCTTGTTAAACAAAATTAATAAATATATAAATTTAATTAGTATTAAAAACTAACTATGTATCAATATTAATGTTTAATTAACTAAATAAATATTAATTAAGTAAATAACTAAATATTCTGTTGCTATATACTTACTAAATGAGTTAATAGTTTATTTAATTTATTATTTAATTAAGAAAAAATCTTTAAATAAAAATTATATTATTTAATTAAAAAAAGTCTTTAAATAAAAACCTATATTATTTAGGAATGGTTAATATCACTAATTGTTATAAAAATAAACTAATTATTTACTAATAAGTATTAAAATTTATTTAAATATGTAAGTAAATATTAATAAAGTAAATAATTATTTATTTTATTTTATTAATTATGTTTATTATTTAAACTAATTAAAGATCATTTTTAGATTAAATAATAAACATAATTAATAAAATAAAATAAATAATTATTTACTTTATTAATATTTATTTACATATTTAAATAAATGTTAATACTTATTAGTAAATAATTAATTTATTTTTATGTGATATTAACCATCCCTAAATAATAGAGGAATAGGTTTTTATGTAAGGACATTTTCTTAATTAAATAATAAATTAATATTTAATATTATTTTTCTAGACATTATTAATATTATTATATTAATGGTATTATTAATAATATTAATATTTTAAATGATTAAAATTAATACTATATAAAAATTAATATTAAATATTATTAATATTTAATGTTAAAATAATTTTTTTATACTCACAATATTAATAACCATTACTTTAATATAATGTCAATAAGATTAATAAAAGATAAACACTACTTTAATCTTAATAAACTCAATAATCATTGCTTTAATATAATGTTAAAAATATTTATAATGTTAATAATATTTATTTTAATATAAATATAAATTTTAATATTATTAACTATAATATAAGATTAATATAAATGTATTATAATTATTAAGAAATTTTAAAATAAATCTAATATTATTATTAAATCTATTATTAAAACTAATATTAAAAATAAAAGTAAAACTCATATTTAAAAAAATTCTCAAAAGTAAAGTCTAAATATCTGAAAACCTAAAAAGTAATATAAAACACTAAATCTATAATTTAAAACATTTCTCCATAAATAACAAATATAATCTATATACATTATTTACTAATTAATTTTTATTTTAAAAACATAATCCTAAATATTCCTATTTTAAAAACATAATATTTTTAAATAATTTCGAAAAAAGTCTTAGTTATTGTCAAACTACACATAAACTAGCATAATCACATTAAAATCCTAGTTATTTTCAAGCTAGACATAAAATAGCACAATTACATTATCAATAGAGATGTCATTATTATGATTACTATTATAAATTAATATTACTACTATTATTAATTAAACCATTAACTAATTTAGTAAGTATATAGCAATATAATATTTTAGTTATTTACTTAATTAATATTTATTTAGTTAATTAAACATTAATATTGATACATAGTTAGTTTTTAATACTAATTAATTTTATATATTTTTTAATTTTTTTTAACTAGGTGTTGCCTCATTTTAAATAAATAAGTTATCTAAGGATTTTATCACATTATATTTGATAAAAATAAAAATAAAATTAAAATTAATTCATATTATTAAATTAGAAATAAAATAAAATAAATTCATATTATTAAATTAGAAATAAAATTATTAAAATTGGAAATAAAATTATTAAAAATTGATAATAAAATTCATTGGTTTTTTGAATTAAATTAAATAATAAAAATAAAATTTATAATAAAAATTTTAAAAATTAAAAATTAATTTCTTTGGTCGGCTCCTGCCATACCTTTCTTCACTATTAATGAATTAAAACCCTTCTTCAAATTCTTCATTCAATTATTCTAAGGATGGATCCCCGTTGGGATTCGAAACATCGACAAATGTTTCTTGATACTGTGAATAATCTAGGAAGCTCTTATAAAGGTATATGCTTGAAAAGAATCAAGGTTTGTGATAGCTTTGACCAAACAAGCAATGAGTACTAGGTCTCCAAGGGCAAAGGTCACCTCAACTCCATCAAGTGCACATTGAAGACTTTTAGGAATGATAAATCAATTTTGATAAGTTTCAGAGAACTTAGAAGACAACACTATTTACTTTTTTCTAAGCAGTCGTAAAGCCTACGAGTTTGGGAAATTTGACAAACTAGTCAAAAGGTGATGACAGAGCCTCCTTCATAACAACAGATGGCATGTCAAGGGTTTCAAGCTTCCCTCTAGGGTTTGGAAAAGAGGCACTAATTCCACTTCATCAAAAGGTAAAATTAGAGGTCTTAAAGGAATCAAAAGACGCGGACATAAGCTATACTTCACTACACCAAAAGAAGAAAGATGATAAAGAGTATTAGTGTAAGGGCTTTACTTTTCAAAATACAGTCAAAAGCCTCTTTAAAAAGATCAAAAGGAAAGAAAGAATGAGTTAAAATTTCCCTAGGAGGTGATTATGATAAGAATAGGTTCATTGTTAGAGAAAAGAAGTTTCAAATTCCAAAAAATACAATGATCTAAGGCAGAAGTTGTGTAGGCACCTGCAAGAACAGAAGTGGCCAAGGGGAAACACAAAATGATTTAAAACTGCTTACTTTTACAACCGGAGATATATCACTGTCAACATGGTCAAAGAAACAAACATGTAGTTGTTCTAAGAGCAGTAAAGCCTCCAAAATGGTTTCCTTATCAAGAGCATATTCTGCAAGAGATATATTGGCCATGAGTGACACTTCTGCAAGACTGTCACAAATGGTTACCTATAGGAAAATTGGTAAGGACAAACAAACCTCATATTTCTCACAATAATGGCACACATGAAGGCTAAAAGGGTTGCTGTTGATTTCTACTAGGGTTTTTACACCAAATTTTTTTTTCCCACTCATTCATAGTAAGATACATGACAGATTGTCTGCAAAGGTAAAAATGCCAAAAATGATCACATGTATGCTGTCTACAAATGTTAAAAAATCATGGAAGGGTTTATATTTCCAAAAGATGGTAAAGAGCATAGTTTGAGCTGGTTGAAGAGTTTGTTAGTCTTAGAGGAAGACATCAAAATTCTTTAGCAAGGCAAGAAACCATTTTTTGAGACCCTGCTACCTACAAGATAAAAGACTAAAAAAATAGTGAAAAATGGAGAAGAGAAATAAACTTTAGGGAAGTGATTTTTGTCACAAAATTATTTTCAAAAAGGGTATGAAGGCTTTTATTTTTCCCTCCTCCCAGCTCATCTTCGCTTTTGAAGGAGAATAAGATCCGTTGAAGACATTTTTTAGGGTTTTCTGTGCAAATTTTGGTAAAAAATTCATGCGTTGCACATCGAAAGAAGCGCTACGCACCAGGCCGTCGGTGCTACGCACAGAGGGGGCAGTCGCAGTGTTAAATTACACTCCGCTGTGCACCGGAAGGATGGTGCTACGCAGCTATTAAGGCTCTGCGTACAGGCCGACTCCGTCATCCAATTGCCCATTGTTCAAATGGCGCTGCACACCTACGAGGCCCGACAGGACCTTTCACCACCCGACTCTCCCGCAAGCCGACTCGGCGCTACGCACAGAGGGTTTTGGCCGAAATTTGTCAAAAAATTCTAAAATTTTCCTTTTTCTCCTATAATTTGTCTCCCGACTCCTTCATAGAGCTAAAAAAGGGCAAAGTTTACAAATTGGGGAAGTTGTCATTAGCCTAAATATACTCAAATACAAGGAAACCTCCTCCTAAAAACTCTAAAAAACACTCCTTGATCACTCCATTTTTCCTTCATTTGCTAAAAACTACCCTCACATCACACATCTATCCCCCCAGACCTAAAGCTTTCACCAAGCTAAAACCATTCTGTTCCAAGATACACAAAGCAGTGAGCACTTGGATGAAGACGGGGATGGTGATGATACAAATGAATCACTCCCAAGTAAAGAAAGAGGTGTTGATGATGAGAAAAGATGAAAGCCAAGAAGATAGTGAAGACAATGATGGGGGTGACAGTCAGCAAAGAAAATAAACATTACATTCAAGAAGGAAATGTGCATAAACATGAAAATAAGCCTAGTCAAAGTGCAAGCAGTGACAATATGGATGAAAATATTGAACATGAAGAAAAATAAGGTGAAAATAAAGAAATAGTAGATCAAGAATAGGAAACCAGCAAGGCACAAATAGGGTTTGATGAAGGAGAAAGTGATAAAAGAATGCCACTGATAGGACAATCAATGAGGAAAAGGATAGTAGGAGAGACAAGTCATGACAGTCATGACAACTGTCATGACTGTCATGATTGTCATGACACTAATCAGGCTCTTAATGACAAATAAAATCAAAGTGACAGTGCAAGAAATGATAAAGAAGAAGACATCAATGAAGGAAAAGGCCAAAGTGAAGCAGATGCAAAGGCTGATGATGAACTCCAAGACCAAGGTAACAATTCTGAAGAGAGCAAGAAGGGTCATAATGATGAAAGTGTTGCAGACAGCAGTAAGGCTCACTGCTCTCCCAATGGGAAAGATAATGATGCACAAAGTGATGGGAGATCTAGAAAAAATATTAATGACAGATTTTGAAAAGGGACGCATTAATATAAAGGATAATTGTTAGAGTACAACAAGTGAAAGACAAGGCAACCAAGAAGATAGTCGTGACATTAGTCATCCACCTATGATAAATAAAGATACCCTTTTCATTAAAATTTGAGCACTCAAAGAAGGTAAAGACAAAGAAAAACTTAGATACATGGCTCAAGATTTTCCACAGGCCTGTCAAACCTTTTGAGGGACCTCTCCACAAATTTTGGTACAATTTGATCAAAATTTTGTTTTTTTTTTAATTTTGAGCCCTTTGTGTGCATCACCCTAGGCGCTATGCAAAATAGTGGTGCATCCTCAACTCACAAACTTTGAAATTTTTTATTCCTCAGATCACCAGCAGTCTTCTCACCAAATTTCAGATCATTTGGAGCATTTTTGACCCCCCAAAAGGTCAAAAAACATCAAACTTTTGACCTTTCTGCCTCATTTTCAGACCAGGCGTTGCGCACAAAACAGTTTTGGAAAATTTGGTTTATGAATAGGTAAATTTCATCCACACAGCACAACTCAAGCATTTCTGGAAAGTAGACTCGTCATGCTTTCCAACAAGCCATCACGGAGCCAAATCCGGTGTCGCGAAGGGGTCCAAACCTCAGCCACAAGAGACCCTATTTTCTGCTGAAGTGGCGCTGCGCACAAAGGCTGTCTAGTGTGTTTTGGACCAAAAGTCAACAAAACACACTCATTTATTGAAAATAGATATTTTTGAGTGTTTTGATGCAAATTACTCTAGAATTAGGTGCAAATAATTATTTTGGTATTTATTTCTTAGGATATTATGTGCCTTGGGCCTTGCATGGTCTCTTGGCCATAAATGACATTTATGGTTATATTTGACATTTTCCTGCCATATTTGGGGTTTCATTCCTCCTTTTCTCTATAAATAGAACATGAGGCCCCTATGTATTTTGTTATA
The DNA here is from genome assembly GCA_034641835.2 of Pinus albicaulis. NCBI lineage: Eukaryota > Viridiplantae > Streptophyta > Pinopsida > Pinales > Pinaceae > Pinus > Pinus albicaulis. The sequence continues at coordinate 1,005,855,734 of CM076575.1, read as the reverse complement.
ATTTGATGAGCTTGAAGAGAAATATACATGGTTTTATGAGCTTGGAGAAGAAATTGGTTCTGTGAAGTGGATGAATGGCTTGTTTGGCTTGATGATGGAGAAGCTTGTTTGTAGGATTCCATAGCTTGGTGAATGGTGATGTCTTCTTAATTTGTTAATTTTTTCTTGTTCTCATTTTTTTTCATTCTTCTTGGCTACTATAAATCAGAAAATTATAGGTTGAGACATGTTCTTTGAGGCACCGCAGTCCTCCTGTTTGTTATGATGTTTTCCTCTTTTGGCCATCTTAAGGAATTCTTGATTGCTCCTTAGGTCCACCAAAACTTGTTTTTTGTTTCATGTATGGTTATTATGCTAGATTAAAATTATGATTCATGGTATGCCCTGCTTATTTGAAGCTTTCCAAACCCTATATTGAAGCCTTTATGTGGAATATTGATTTTTGGGTTAAGTCAAAGAGGTCTCGTTCGATCATTCCCTTTGTCCATGTTTACCAAATTGTTTCAAAGTTCCCAATAGATTGATAAATGTTGTTTAGGATTTCCCTCCCCATAAATTTAGTTATTTGTATTATCTTATGTGTTTTCCCAAAATATGAAGGTGAATTTATAAAGTTAGAAGCTCTTATGATCTCTATGTTTCATTGGAATGTTTATCTCGGATGTTTATCAGTTTAAGTATTGTTCATTGAGCTTTATGGTTTGCCCTGCCTCATGAGTTGTAGCTTTTAACTATATATGCTTAAGAACTCTTAGTTTGTCCCAAATTTGATGCTCACTACACCTCATACATCACCTTAAGGATCCATTAACCCTGCTAAATCTGGTCCTGCAACACACTTTGTTTCATTATTTAGACACCCTTGAATTCATTTGAATCCATAGCCCAATGGATTTGACAGTCTCTCTCTCCACCTATTCCACTTGACCACCTTACCCAACCAAAACAATCAACAAACCCTAAACTTAACAACTAGCCTAAAATCTAAAACCTAGAGCAAAAATAACACATCCTTTGCACCCAATAGAGAGATCCCTCTCTGAGTCTAGAAAGGCTAGGTCCTCATACTCTAAAGACTGGTTCCATGTTACCCTATCATTTGGTCGACCAATCTACCAAATCACAGGACACTAACACAATATACTTCATATTTTGATGTCTCTTTACATGGAGGCATTCCACTAGGGAGACCCTTTGATTGGAAGATGAATAAAGATTTCTCTCAACATTGTGCAGCATTGATATATTTGGCTAGGGAAGGAGCCTTGGGAGGAGCTAGCACAATGTAGAGAACCTTTGATGGGTTCAAATAAGGAGAGAGAAATTTTCTGATATGGATATTGCTAACTCCCACTCAGCTATTTGAGTTGAAAGATGATTTAGAAATCTACAATGACATGAGCATGGTGTCAAATGGCCACCCTATAGAATTGGAGCAGCAAATGAGACTTCCACGCATGAGGAATATTTCTAAATATTAAAATAGGTTATTAACACTCTTGCTTGCATTGGAAAAACTATGGATGTTTTGGATGGAAAATGCCTTCCAAGAGGAGGTTGACCTCCATGTACTTCAATCTTCTCTTGGGAAAGATTAGCTGCAAGGGAGGCAGGAAAATAAGGGTAGAAATACTCCAACATGTGGCTTTGGCATTGAGCATGTCAAAGAGGATATTTATGATGTGACAAGAGCTTCATTTCATATTTCTACAATGTTGTCATTGTTGGGAAGCCTAGATCCATACTGGGAGTCCCAACTATTGGTGGAATATTCCAAGAACCTCTTCACATGTAAGGTTCTTGATGGGCAAGTGATAGATGGGAGGTATAAAGTGGTTTATGGAGTCATTTATTTCCAGGATCATATCTACTTTACTAGAGACTCCAAGCTCAAGAAGAAGGCTCTACATGCAACATATGACACACTCTCTTTAGGACATGTAGACTTCATTGAGTCTTATCACACCATCATAGAGGGATTCTATTGGAAGGATCTCAAAGAATATGTGCACCAACATATCAAGAGATATGTAGCTTGCTTGATGTATGAGGAGGAGAGCAACCACCTTGCAAGGTTGTTTAAATCACTTCCCCTTTTTATTGAAAGATGGGAAGGTTCATCTATGGACCTCTTCACCAAATTGTCTACAATATATGGTAAATATTGTGTATTGATGCTTATTTATCAACTAAAAATGTATGTGCACTCCTTTAACATGAATTTTCTTCACATTGCTCCACAAGAGATCAAACCTCTTTAGGGATTTCATGATCCTTTTGGGACTACTTTCGGTGATGGGGATGACCACTTTATGGAGGACTTTGGGCAAGATATGTTTTTCTTAGATCAAATTCATCGAACACCTAATGTCCTCTACTATTTTCAAGCTTTTGAGAAGTTTATGATAGCAAGAAGGTGGTTGGATGGCCATTTATCATATCATGTTTTGAGATAGAAAGAAGAAGAACAACACTAGTCTCAATTAAGGGACTATTGTGACCATCCAAGATGTCATATGAAACATATTCCATGTTTCTTATGGAGCCCATATGGTGATGACACTCCATTCATTATATGCATGAAGGATTGGGAAATAAGACCTCCTAGAACCAATGAATGGAATCATGAGATTCCAAATATATTTTGGCTTCAAGAGGACTATATTATTGCAACCCAGGATCAGCAGCTCCAAATTTATCATAAATGCGGAGAGAGGTAGCATAAGTTGAACAAAATTTCCTCTCACTTTCAGCCATGTAGCCCCTACACATTGCATAAACAGGGGATTGGTGAATGTTTCTATGAGCTACCATGAATGGCTCACATTATTTGGATGATAGCATGGAGATGGGAGTCTCTCATTGGGAATGAGATCCCCTATGATTGTCATCACTCTTACCTTGAGGATGAAATTGGATGGAAAGAAGGTTTCCATGTAGACTTTCCATTTTCTCATGATGAGAGCCATTTGGTTTATCCATCAAAGGCCAACTTGCACATTTGGGAGGAACCATTGGGAGACTGAATTTTTAAAAAATATATGAAGCAATGGTGGAGACTACTTGATGAGGAGGCCACAAGAGGAGGAGGGGATAATTTTTCTCAACCCTTATAGTTTCTTGAGGAAAAGCAACATTTTGGAGGGGAGGACTGTAATATTCCTAAAATTTAGCTTTTAGCTAAATGGAATATTATGAATTATTTTCTCACTAGGTAGGTAAATACATGGGTAGGGAGGCCCATAAATCTCCTTAGCATCAATAAAAACACTTCAAGTGTGAAAGGAGACCTTCTAAGCAAGTAAATAAATCACCTTTGATTATGAATAGGGGTTGGAACATGTTGAAAAGGTCAAATTTTGGGAGGTGATTTCTTCAGTGGAGGGGCCATTCTTTCATCCAGAGGATCTATTGGAGAATATTTGTAGTTTTCTACATCAGCTTCAGCCATATATTATCATTTCTGTTGTTGCAGCATACCTTCAACCCTAGGGTTGCAGTTTACATTGGCACATTGTGTGCATTTTCCGGAAACCCTCTTGGGTTGTCTTGAAAAGATGATATAGTGCCCAGATCTGTATGTTTAGACTCTATTGGGGCCTATATCAATAATTTTACATCATTTTATCATATCCACCTATATTTATTCTTAATATGACTGCGATGTAGTTTCTCTTTGGCATTTTGTATAGTAACAACAACTCATATTTAGGAGTGATTGCTTATGGGAGGTTTGTTCCCTCATTGTATATGATTTATGTGTAGAAATTTGGAATAATTGATATATTATTCACCGAGATTCTTCTGATCACACAATATTTTAGCTTCATGCATAATATAGAATCTCTTCTACCATTGATCATTAATTGCGGAAATAAAATCAATTGCCTGCACACATTAAAACCACGAACAATCACACATATGAACATAGTATTTAATGGGAAATATTAAAGCTGAAAACCAAAAATATCTATATATTATATGTCATGGAGATCATGTAACAATCATAGTAAAAATCTCCCCACAAGCTCTCAGCACAACCTCAAATTGCTACACACTATCAAGCTAGATCTAGCAAAACACATGCTCCAATCTTTGCCACTTGATAGCCAACCTCTATTGCGTAATCAATTCTATGGATGGCTCATTAAATAACATAAACCAGCTAGCTTGTACTACACAATCCTCATGGGCTTCTCCACCTATCTGTGTGTTGCAAATAACAACTGTATAGTCACAACTGATAGTTAACCTACTCTTTCACCTATCTCTGCACTAGTCTCCACTGAAATTGTCCATGCACTGAAGTTAAATGATGCATTCTTTAGTTGATTAATGAGTTTATAATTAGTGAATTAATTAATAATTAATTCACACCACTCTCACTAATTGTATCAATCAGTTAAACTAGATACAAATAGCTCAACTATGTTTATATTAGTTAAACTGAACACAACTCCATTAACTTCCTCAATCAACTCCACCAAACTCTGTCACATGAGTTCTAACTGAAGTATCCATGCAATAGCTCCACTTAACCCTTAGGAATAGCGTAATTCCTTCTGTCAGCTCCTGTGCCACATCTGTGCACTTAACTAAAGTGCTCCAAGAGAATAAGATAATGTTTAGAATCCAAATATTATTAAGAGCTAATAATATTCGACATATCTATTTTTAGACTGGCAATCTAAAATAGATTCCGCCCAATATGTCTAAAAATAGAAGTCCATATATTTTTTTCGACTTGACCAACCATCCACAAATAGCATCCTGCAACTCATAGAACATGATCCATATGTCTAAAATAATTTATAGTCTAAAAATAGACTTTGCGCCAAAAATAGCCTGCAGATCCATAGTGAAGGCGACTTCTTTCCTTAAGCTCATCATCTTGTTGCAATATAAACACTCCACTCTCAGCAAGAGATAAGGATTATACGCAGCCCCTATCCCCTTTTTTGTGGTATTCGAATTTTCTCCTGGTGAGCGCCTTCGTCAAGATATCAGCATCCTGCTCCTCCGTAGGAATGTATGAAAGTAACATTATCTTCCGCTGCACACAATCTCTGATATGATGATACCGGATGTCAATGTGTTTAGATCTATCATGAAATACTGGATTAACCGAGAGTTTGATGCAACTCTGATTATCACAATAAATCACAGTAGGCTCTAAGTGTGAACCGAACAACCCGACCAGGATCTTCGTCATCCATATAGCCTCGCATGCGTGAAATTTCGCATATCTCGGCCTCTTCGAAATGAGTTCCATGGATGTCACAGCCCTCTTGTACCAGCCCAGGTATGGGCAGATTACTGAAAATCCCCCCATATGTGCTCTTTATCTAGTTGGGATCCTTACCCCATCTGCATCAAGCCTGCTTCTCCCACCTCATCCGACTGTCTGTACCATAATCCATATCCCGATGTGCCTCTGAGATATCTCAATACATGCTTTCCTACCTTCCAAAAGAGCTTGGTAGGCTTAAACATAGCTTGTGAAAGATGGTTAACAGCGTAGCATATGTCAGGTCGTGTATTGACTAGATACATAAGCGACCCCACCAACTATCGGTAAACAGTGGCATCCACTACCTCTACCGATGTAGCATCCTCTTTCCTCCATCCACCAGGAAGAGGAGTGTTGATAGGCTTGTAGCCATGCATGTTTAACTTCTCCAGTATCTCCCGGACATACTTGCCTTGAGACACAAGCAATCCATCACTGCGCTGCCAAATTTCCAATCCTAGAAAATAATGAAGGAGGCCCAAGTCCTTCATCTCAAACTCTTTTGCAAGATCAGCCTTGCATGAGTGTATCAACAGTTCATCACCCGTCAAAATCAAATCATCTACATAAATTACAATGATCAGCAACTTACCCTCCACCAAAATCTGGTATAGGTTCGGATCCGCCTCACTCTTGGAGAATCCAAGTCCAGTGAAATAATTGTCTATTCATGTGTACCAAGCACGAGGTGCTTGTTTCAACCATTTCAACCCATACAAACGCTTAATTGAGCACATCTGGCTCGTGCTTGAAGATCTCGAAACCTTCGGGCTACTCTCCTTGTACACCTCCTCCTCGATGACTCCATTGAGGAATGCATTCTTCACATCCATATGATGAATGTGCCACCCCATCTGCGCTGAGAGAGCTAGGATCATCCGTATGGAAGAATACCTTGCAACAGGTGCAAAGGTCTCCTCATAATCGATCCCCTCAATTTGTGAAAAGCCTCGGGCAAAAAATCTTGCCTTGTACTTCTCCACACTCCCGTCAGCTGCCTGCTTCACTTTGTAGATCCATCTCGAACCCACCATTGATTTCCCTTCCGGCCTCGGGACAATCTCCCATGCACTGTTTCTGACAATCGAATCATACTCTTCCACCATGGCATCTACCCATGCGGGATCCTCCACAGCTTCCTCGAAAGAGGATGGCTCTATCATGATACACTTGCTCACAAGAGCCATGTATCCAGTGTACCGATCAGGTGACTGTCTCTGTCTGCGTTGTGATGTAGGTGCTCCTACAACCTTCTCTGCATCTTGAGCCAGTCGCTCAGCTTCTGTAGTGCGCTTCCGCCCTCTGATGGTTGGTGCTGCATGAGTGGTATCTTCCACTCCATGAACCTCATCTTGTGGCTAATCCACATCCTGAGACTCATCCTTAGGAACTAATAGCTCCTCCTCTGCATGCAAGTGTAGCTCCCTCTCAAGCGAACACTTCATGGCTTTCTCCTCCTGAAATTTGATATCCCGTCGCACAACAGTCTTGCGACTGTCTGGAAAATACACATGATATTTTTGGGGCGTATCAGTGTACCCCACAAATATCCCAACCTCTGCAGTCGGCTCCAGCTTCTTCCTGGCATCCTTCGTCACATGAATGTAAACAGGTGAACCAAAAATCCTCAAATGGGAAATATCAGGCCTCTTACCAGAAAACACCTCCTCGGGTGTACTCATGCCAAGTATCCTGTGAGGACAACGGTTCTGCACATATACTGCAGTATTTCATGCCTCCGCCCACAAGTGAATGGGTAGGCCCTGATCATGCAACATCGCCCGTGCAGCACCCACGATCGTTCTGTTCTTCCGCTCAGCAACCCCGTTCTGCTGTGGGTTATGAGGTGTTATGAGCTCTCTTCGAATTCCTTCTGCGCTGCAAAAGTCCTTGAATTCGCCAGAGATGAATTCACCACCATTGTCGCTCCTAAGAGCCTTCACCTGCTTCCCCGATTCTTTCTCAACCAGTGCCTTGAACTCACAGAACTTTGAGTATGTCTCGCTCTTCTTCTGCATGAAGAAGATCTAGCACTTACGAGAAAAATCATCAACAAATATCACATAATACCTGTGCTTTGCTGTCAAAGCTACTGAGAAAGGTCCACACACGTCTGTGTGAATTCTCTCAAGGATCATCGTGGTGCGACTATCCTTCTCGTGAAAGGTGGCTTTCACAAATTTTCCCAAGGTACACCCCTTGCACTGGTCTGACTGCGCAAGAGTGCCTTTAGGAAGCCTAGTATAAATCTGCTGTAGTATCTTCAAAGCTCCATGGTGAAGGTGGCCCAATCTCCGGTGCCACAACTTGCCATCATCTCGGCTCACCACTCCTTCTGCCTTGCCTGCCATTGCTGCACAACCATCTACCTGCAATTGATAAAGGTTCTTAACTCGAACCCCTATCCTCCGGGTCTCACCAGTTGCCTTACTGCGCAGGAAAGCCTTTCCCTCGCTAAAGAAAACATCATATCCCTTGTCTTCTAACATCGCCACAGAGATAAGATTCTTCTTCAATCCTGGAACATGCATCACTTCCTTCAATATGAAGGGTTTACCAGACTCCCTCTCAAAGGAAATGGTACCGATACCGGTTGCACTGTATCTACCATCATCGCCCATATCGATGTGCACTCCAAGATCTTTCTCATCCAGATCAGTAAACAAATCTCAATCTCCTGTCATGTGAAAAGACACACCACTATCAAGAAACCACACTGAACCCATCACACTTGAGACCAAGCATGCGATCAGTGAAAAATCTAGCTCAAACTGCGAGGCTAAGGCCTCTCTAGATGCAATCCCAGCAGCCTGCTTATTTCTCTTCTTCTGTGGACAATTAGTGGCGTAATGTCCGTGTTGGTGACAGTGAAAGCACTTCACCTTGGACATGTCCTGCTTCTTGCCTTTCGCACCGGATTGAGAAGCTTTCTTGCTCTTCCCCTTCTTTTCTTTGGTAGCCAAAGCGCAATTCTCTTCATCAGAGTTCTTTGATGAAGATCCGTCCCTGGTACTCCGCCTTATCTCCTCTTGCACAAGATCCGACCAAAGTCGCTCCCATCCTGGCAATTTCTCCCGACCATTGACAGAGTCCTGATAGGAATTCCAACTCTTCGGAAGCCCAAGGAGAGCCAAGCTCACCAAGTCCTCATCATATACAGTCACCCCCACACTTCCCAGCTCATCCCTGCATTGGATGAACTTCGTGAGGTACTTGGGCATACTGTCGCCTTTCTCCATCTTTATGTTTCTGAGTTTGTCCTTGAGCGCCAACTTCCTCTGGTCGCTCTTTCTTTGGAATAAATCTGTCAAAGCTTTCCACATCAAGAATGGAGAAGCCTTACCATGAAGGCTGGACACTATGTGATCCTTCACACCTTCCAACAGAATCCTTCGACACTTTGCTGTCTTCTTTTGCCATGCGTCAAGTACGGTAGCATCACTAGAAGTAGGCTTTGGAATTTCTGCATCTATGAACTCCTTCAACCCATTGTCATCCAGCACCGCCTCCATCCTGTCCTTCCATGCAATATAATTTGAGCTGCCCTCAAGGGCATACTCCAATCGCAATCCGTTTAAAGACATCTCAACTTCGACACCAAGAAAACACTGCTGCAAATTCGAATTCCACCAGCACAAAACTCAACCGCTTCAATGTTTTGCAATTGCTCCAATGATCAATATCGCTCCGATACCATGTAGAAATTTTGAATAACTGATATATTATTCACCGAGATTCTCCTGATCACACACTATTTTAGCTTCATGCATAATACAAAATCTCTTCTACCATTGATCATTAATTGCGGAAATAAAATCAATTGCATGCACACATTAAAACCACGAACAATCACACATATGAACACAATATTTAATGGGAAAGCTTAAAGCTGAAAACCCCAACTATCTGTATATTATATGTCATGGATATCATGTAACAATCATAGTACAAAAGCTCCTCACAAGCTCTCAGCACAACCTCAAATTGCTACACACTATCAAGCTAGATCTAGCAAAACACATGCTCCAATCTTTTGCCACTTGATAGCCAGCCTCTATTGCGTAATCAATGCTATGGATGGCTCATTAAATAACTTCGAACCACCTAGCTTGTATTGCGCAATCCTCATGGGCTTATCCAATCACTGTGTGTTGCAAATATGCAATAGTATAGTCACAACTGATAGTTAACCTGCTCTTTCACCTATTTCTGCACTGGTCTCCACTGAAACTGTCCATGCACTGAAGTTAACTAATGCATTCTTTAGTTGATTAATGAGTTTATAATTAGTGAATTAATTAATAATTAATTCACACCAATCTCACTAATTGTATCAATCAATTAAACTAGATACAAATAGCTCAACTATGTTTAGATTAGTTAAACTGAACACAACTCCATTAACTTCCTCAATCAACTCCACCAAACTCTGTCACATGAGTTCTAACTGAAGTATCCATGCAATAGCTCCCGCAAACCCTGGGAATGACGTAATTCGCCATCGACTCACCCCATGCCACATTATCTGCATTTAAGCTGAAGTGCTCCAAGAGAATAAGATAATGTTTAGAGTCCAAATATTATTAAGAGCTAATGATATTCGACATATCTATTTTTAGGCGGCGATCTAAAAATAGATTCCGCCCAATATGTCTAAAAATAGAATTCCATATATTTTTCCAACACGACCAACCATCCACAAATAGCATCTTGACTCATAGGAATGTGATCCATATGCCTAAAAATAAACATAGTCTAAAAATAGACTTTGCGCCAAAAATAACCCCTAAGACCCACTATGTGAAGGCGACTTCTTTCCTTCAACTCATCATCTTGTTGCAATATCAAAATTATGCCTCACTATTTTTTTATTTATTTTATGCTCTAATACATAATTTTATGATCCATATTGGTCTCATGGTTTCATGTGTTAAATATTTGTTGATGATTTCAATTTATGCACTATATTTCTGCTTTTCCCATTTTGGAATATTACACCAATCAACATAACCATAGGCAACATAATTATCTGCAATATATTCCCAGGTTGACATCAATTCCAACCATAAAACACTATGCCAATAACTGCACCATCAAGTGTATCATCAATGCAACATTTGGTTAGTATCCAAATACATTGTTGAGTACATGGAAGGCTAAGTTCTCAAATGAGTGATTAGAATGAAACACAATAAACCACATTAGCTTTATTTAAGCTATATTTTGTTAGATTGTTATTATTAATATGATAAAATATATGTTACTAAATGAATATACATTTATGTTGTTATTGTATTATGTTTTTCTTAGTTCCAATGTGAAATGTAACATTTTCAAACTATGATATAATATGGATATAACAAACATGGTTAAATAAAAATGATCAAATATTGCATAAAGAGTATTGGAGATGAAATATAATAGTGACTAATTTATAGGAACGTTCAAGTTATTTCTTCACTAGGTTTGTATTATAAAGTGTGGAATAATTCCATTGAAAGGGGGATATGTCACTATGGTTCAGGGAGATGGATTGGAAAGACCTACATTTACCACTTTATGGTATGCCAAATTTTAAACAATTTGAATTTCAATTGAAATCAGATTTTTTTATAGAATAAAGGATCCAAAACACTACAAAGAACACAATTAACTTTTATAGCTCATTGGTATATATAGTTATTTACCCTATATGGGGTTGGAAGGGATATGGAGAAAGGTGGGAATGGGGGGGGGGGGAGAGAAGTAGCCATCATCTCATGCATTAGATGAGGGTTATGGGGATACCACCCTTCCTTTAGTGGAAGTAGCAAGATGTATTTTATAGTTAACAACTTTTGGTGGTTTCATTATGATCTTAATTTCACTATGTTGGTTTCGCAATTGATCTGTGGGAGCTTAGACCTCAGGAGATTTTTCAATATTGGGATCATAATTCTTGTAGGTGTAGAAAATTTGGGAATGGTTTTAACTCATATGTATTTGCATGGATATTATATCCCATTGCTTTTTTTGGTAGTGGTTTATAAATGTTGGCATTTATATATCCTACGTTGACTCTCCTTTTCCAACATCTTCACCATATTTTTTTGGGAGAAAGACTTGGTCAACATGGTATATCTCCTCCTATCCATTCTCACAAGTTCCAAGCTTCGGTTTTGGCCAAAAAGGATCATTCTTGGGGTCGCATATATATTTTATTTTCTAATGGGCAGAGGCTTTTTACTTCTTTCAACTCTTTATATAGATCCCATAGCTAGGGAGTGTTGATGGTTTTGCTAACTAAAAGGAATTTATGGTTCTTATAGGACTAGGAAATGATAGGCTCATCTAGGCATACATTGTTTTAGGTATTACATTGGGTTTTTTTAGCTTTCACTATGTATACATTCATTCCCTTCACACATACCAGAGATAGTTTATAATTTCATCTGTGTTTTCTCCATCTAAATACTTTACCTATATTTCTCCTCTCCTTATTGAATTTCCTTGTTGTAGTCCTATCTATAGTTATTTTTTCTCTTGGATACCTCAAGTTGTCTACAAGTCATTTTTTTTTTGCAGTTGAGGGTGTGTTTCTAGGAATTCTCCTTTTTTCAGCATTTTTCTCTCAATTCTCATCCTGATGTGTAAATAATGGGACCATTCACATAGAGGCGTTGGTGGTAGGGAGAAGCATAATGGTTCTTGATATCTAGCTTGGGCTCAATCTTCATATAAACTCTACCATATGTAGAGCCCTCCAAAAAACTAATAAGAAATCAAAGTGTTCAAAGGAGAGATGGTTAATGAAAGAGAACATCACTCGAATTTTGGCGTTTTCACCATTTTTGTTGATTCATTACTTGACATGGGACACACATAAGGAAGAAAAAATCAATATATCTATACACTTGATATTTATTAGTATCTAAACTCATTTCTGGGAAAATTACTTCTTGATAGGAATGATACTAGTGATGAACTTATTCTTTGAATGAAATAAATTCAACTACAATTTTAGGATATGGATGATCTCTTGGCATGCATGGAGATCACCATTATTCAAAGAAAAGGAAAATATACACTGGACATACATAGGCATCCTAAACCCATAGATATTTCCACATCCTCTTGACATTCCACATAGTATAACTCTAACCATAGTAGCTTTTATGTGTTTACTGATGTTATTTTTAGCTATCTTGATGTAGTTTTGTTTCTAGTTGATAACACCTACTCTCAACTAGTATGCCTTATATTTTTTAGTCCAAACATTTCCTTAATGGAAAATTATGCTCAACCATGTTTTGGGGAATAAAATTTCTACTATTCTACCTTTGGTTTGGTTCCCCATATCATAAGCAAAGGAATATGATACATCTATGCAATAGGTATATTCTTTAATTAATGAAATGATTTAACTCGAAAAAAATATATATATTTCTTTCATCATATGTTAAAGGTAGATTTTTTTTCTATGATGAAATCTAGTTGTAGAAAGTTAATATCAAATTTGGAGGCATTTTGTCAAGAAACATACATGAATTTTTTTTACAAAATATTATTACTTTATCAACAAAGAATTGTGTAACTAATATATATTTTTTTAAATTTCCATAATAAAGAACACGTGCCACTTTTAAAGAATAATTTCTTATTGTCATTAATTCATTTCTTCTATACATTTTATTTTTACCTCAATGATTTTACAGCCCCATAATTAGTCATAAAGATAACTAGTGATGAATCACAATAATATTCTAATAATGATGGAAAATTTGATCTAATTGATGAATGTTAGGTTAATTTAATTAATATTCTATTAATTATAAATTTATTAAATTGAAAATAGGACTTATTGTGTTGGATGATAATGAGAGTCGAGGGGAATTGCCGCAAGGTTAAATTTTGTAATTTCACTTAATATTCACATACTATTGAAGGAGCCTAGTGTAAAACTGCCTTCCTTCCTCTTGTAATAATCTAGATGTTTAAGGTGTTACTAGTGCCCTGAATCTAATTTTCAATGGTTTTCAAGGAATTTGGGTCATAAAAATACCTTTCTATAAAAAAATTATAGTATTAGATACTGACGTTGCTATCTTGTCCAACTAAATGAGAGCTTTCCAACAATGCAATTTTTTTTTCAATCGAAATACGAGATTGAAATTTATGCTTAAAAGAAAACTTTTCAATTTAATTTTTCCCACATAAATATTAATGTGCCTTTTCACACCTAATGTATTTGGTCCACATGGCAATGCCACATGGAATAGTAGTCCCCTACACTAGTTTGGGTCAAATTATATATATATATATATATATATATATATATATATATATATATATAAACAAACACACATACATACATACATACATATTACTAGCATGTGTTGCATTACATGTCATTTCGCAATTGAAAAATTGCATACACTGACCATAGGTCATAGATTTGTTGGAATGAGACTTGTAAATATTAGGATAGATTTTCTTTATGGTGCTAAAAAATCATCAACCAAGGGGCTCTCTCTGTTATGAAGTCCCAATTTGACCTCACATTGTTTGGAGTAGGAGACCCAGCCAGAAATATGGTTCGTTACCATTCTCTTTAGGAATTTTCTTTGGCTGAAATTATTAACATAAGATATTATACAACAACCTTTGAATCAAGAAAGTAAGTTGAAACTGTGAGGCATACAATTGTAGTACATATATTTTACTTTCATGGCAAGGAAGGAGGAAGTGAAAATCTAGAAGAAAATTAATAGTACTATCCTAAAAGAGATGCACAAGAGTATAAGAGGATCGTCATTTAACCTAAAAAGTATTTCATAAGATAAAAATGATCATAAAAGAAAGTAACAATTCAAATTCAACAACATACATATGAAAGCCAAAAAAATAGTTCATTCTCATTAGTATGTGTTCACATAAACATACATTGTAAAAAATGAAAGAATAGTCTCACAATCATTCACAACATATTCATGAATGTGTGTCAGCTCTAATACCTTCATATATTAAGTGAAAGTTCAAGATATACAATTATAATGATGCCACTCTAGCCCCAATAGAGGGACATTAAGTCATCATTTTCTCCTCCAAAGAAATATTGTCACTCCTATGCCAAGCTAGAGAAGCCAAGGTGAATATTTCAAGTCCCAAAAGTCCTTTTTCTTGAGTTATGAGGATGTATTTATAAAAAATGAGGTGACTCTCCACCTCCCATGTGACCCTTGACCTCCCTCATCACACTTAAACTTCTACTATTAATTTTAAAATTCTTACATGACCTTTGAGCTTCTAAATGACATAATAATTCTATAGTGAATCTTCATATTCTATGTGGGACCCTTTTTCTACCACACATTTAACATTTTTTCATTTTGAAAATACAATAATTACATAAAAAATGACATGGAATGACATATTGGCACATATGACATTGTGATGACACATGTACAAGCCATAACTTGGTAATGATGACATCAAACTTAATGATGTTGTGGCAGTTCCAGGTTGCTCCCTTTGATACTTTCAATTTAAATTATTCATTGATAGATCATTGCTTCTTCATCTGCTTCACCCTCCAAAGGTTCAGGTGAATGCTAGAAGCTTCCAAGTCAGTTTCTTGTTCTTGATCCAAGATTCCTTTGTTTTCTTCATGATGGTTCTTCCTTTGTTCCTTCTTCACAAGTGCTCACTTGTAGCATCTCATTTATGGCATTTATTAAGAATTACCATGTGATGTTGTAATGATGATATTTTCAAATCGATACCACTCATATGAAGCCAACATCAGTCCAAAAAACATCTATTATACCTCTTGTTACTCATGGAAGATATTGATTGAGATGAGGCAACATACACCTATTTTCACGGTAGGAGGTTAGCAATTGCGCAGTTGAGGGATGTAGCATCTCAGGGAGAACACATGATGACTATAAATGCACAATGTGTAGTATAGGAGGGATTTGCATGGATTCTTCTACAGTGAGGGAGTCTAGGAGGAAAGGTACTGACATTTTTGACTAATGAAGTACAATGACGAGTGCCCAAGTGTAATATTCCCAATTAGCCCAAGCTAATGGGAATATACAATTTTGTTTCATTTTTATGTTTCATGAATAAAATTGTAAAGAAGGATCAATGAAACTCCTAAACAGAAAAATAAATCAATGCCACATGTGGAAAAAGCTAAATCTAGGCTATTTACATAAGCACACTTAGGTTTAAAAGAGTTTGGATCATTTGACCAAGTCAAACAGGACCAAATCAACAACGTTGTCTAGATATAGTGAATCTCCTTGATGCATAGCGTAGTTTTAGTTGGAGGCTACACATGTGAATGAAGCTAAATCATTGAGATGGTTTAGGGTTTTGCAAGACTTTCATCTTATAAAAGGAAGAGGAGGACAACAGAAAAGGGTTTTTGATTGTATTATATTTCTGAATATATTTTTTGTTTAGACATATATCATTCTCTTGGTTGTTTAGCAGAGAATAGTGTTGTTTAACACTGGATGTTCCCGATCGGGAATCCCACCACTTCCATTGAGTAGCTCTTGGAGGATTATTGCTTGTCTTGTCCACTATCAGGCATTTTGCCAAGCTTCAACTTCCAACTACAACATAGATCCTGTTGAGGGTTTGGTTTTCCTTGTAAGTTGCAGCAAGTGGAGGCTAGATCTACTCAGATCTAGGCCACTCTAGTGCCTCTTTTCAGTGGGAAAGCCTTCTATCCCATTGGAAATAGAGTATTAGTTTATTGGAGCTTCAGATCTACATCTTGGCATCAAGCCAAACTATTCTTAAAGTCTACAACGCAGTTCATCTTCCAGGACTACGTTATCTACAAGAGGAAAGTTGCAGGGTCTTTTGGCAAACTTTGAGGAGTGATCTCTAGTGATGGGAATATTCCCTTCACTGTGGTGATCCATCGATTTCTAATCTATCCTGATCTATTCCATGTCATATTTATATCTGATTTGAATACTCTTGTATTTACTTCAGAAATGTTGAATCATTCTACAGATTTGCTGCATAAGATCTTAGATCTACTCCCTGCGCTTCATGTTTTGCTGAAAACCCAAAGGGGTATATAAAGTAGAGACACTAGAGTGTATATATCTATCATATATCTGACTGTTCATGCATTATTTTTCTCTATATCTAAGTTGTAATATATAGCTACTGTATGCTCTTTAAAATAATGTTGTCAAGCCTTTTTTCAGTGAATACATGTGTTTGCAGCACCTCTTTTGAGGGATTTATTCCTTTTTTGTCTTCTATTTCCTGTTATACATTGTATGGGTCTCATTATAAATCTGATTTTAAAATGTATACATAAATTTTGAGCCTCCATGTTGGCCTCCTGCTCTTATTTTGTTGAACTGCGTTATTTTCTGAGCAGTATTGTTTAATATTGTTGTTGTTCCCATTTTGGGATATTACAGCGGTATCGGAGAAATCATCTTCGCACAACCTGTGCTTGCTTTCTTAAGAAACCAATATGTCTTCAGAAGAATATGAGCCTCTTACTGACAAAGAGAAGAGGTATCTAAAAAGAAGATAGAAGAAATTTGATTACACAAATGATGATAAAGACAAGGGTAAAGCCCCTGAATCTGGAAGTGATGAAGATAGGAAGGAGTTTCAAAAACCCCCTTTGAAACCCATGCAATATCTTGCTAGAGAGATCAAAGAGATGAGAATGGAAAAAATCAAGGAGTCTCCTAAGAGAATTCATCTTGTAGAAAGCTTTGGCATGTCTCATCACTGGAATGATCAACTTGTGAACCAGCCACAAGTTCCACAACATTCCACCATGCCTACTTTTTTGGCTATGGAAAATGAAGGGCCTCAAGAGAAAGCATCACTTGAAGAATAATTTTAATAATATGAGTCTCAGAATCATATATTCAAGGATCACTTGAGTTTTCAAGAGTTTTGTCACCTCAAGGACAAAATAAGACCAAGGCATCATCATAAAGATGGTGGATTCACTCAGAATCATGATCAAAATCACTCTATGGGCAGATTATTTTTACCCAAATTTGATGGGTCATCCACTTGTTCTGCCAAAGCATGGGTAGAAAAAATTGACATCTACTTTCAACTGAACAAAGTCCCTGAGATTGAAGCTATCAAGATTGCAGTGCTGCACTTTGAAGGTGAAGCACACAACTGGCTTGTCTACATTGGGTCATGATAATGTGACTGCTTATTCTAAGCTCACTACAAGGTTGGTGGAAAGGTTTTACAGAAAGGATCCAGAGGAACCTTTCATGAGCCTTGCAAACTTGAAGCAATCAAGTAATACGGAGTCTTATATTTTTGAATTTTTGAGATTATCTGTTATGGTTCCTGATTTGTCTACAGCAAGAAGGGTGTACTTGTTCATCGATGGTCTATATGAACCTCTTCATGGGTTGGTAAAATATACCAAGCCCACTACCTTACATGATGCCATTGAGAGGGTTAGAGACTTTCAATATGCCTTGCCAAAAGCAAAGGCAAAATTTTAGCACAAGCCCTCTTTTCCTTCTAAAGGAAAGGAAGAGAAAGCTACTCCTTCAAAGGAGAGCTCATACAAGAAGCCTCTTGATGATGAAGTCTAGAGAGATCTAAGAAAGAAGAATATATGCTCACTTTCAAAGAACCTTGGGTACCTGGACATAGATGTGCTGTTGTTAAAGCACATCACATAAAGGTCTTCTCAGATCTTGAAGAAGATGAAGATGATGAACCAAGAAGGGGTCACAACACTGACAATGTTGAAGGAGATCCAACACCATCAGAAGATGGAAATGGAGCCTTTGCTCCTATTGGAGGAACTCTTGCATATTTGAGAGGAGTAACTAAGTACTTGACCTTAAGATTTCAAGGTTAAATCATGAATCAGAGGGTTTATGTATTGATTGATAGTGGGGCTACCCACAACTGCATTGATGCCCATATTATGTAAAGGAGGGAAATACCCACTGATACTTTTGAGGGATTCTCTGTTTTGGTCTCGGGAGATAGAACAATGCAATGCATGCATTATGTACCATCACTTTTAGTCACCATGGGATCCTACACTTTCGTGGATCACTTCTTTGTAGTTGACATACTAGACACCAATGTTATCTTAGCTGTTCAATGCTTGATTACAATGGGAAAAGTCACCATTGATTGGGAGGCTTTGCAAATGGAATGGGTGGACAAGAAGAGTGGTGAAACTCAAATGATCAAATGAATTCATACTCACCCCTCACATAACACTTCCACACAGGAAAAAAAGATGGATTTGCGCAATGGAAGCAAGGACCTCGTTGTCCCATCTATTCTTCTCATGAGATTTCTACATGGGACACTTTTATCTAGTGGCAAGCCACCTGGGAGGCCACCTGATTCAGTTTTGGTGGGAGATATCTCACTACATGATGCTCAAAGATAAGATCTAGGAGGGATGGGAGCATTAGAAGACATAGCTACATCACTGGGAGGCTTGGGTAAGCTCAAGGAGGAGGGAAATTTTCTTCTCTCATCATCATCACCCACCTTAATTTTTGATTCTGTGTTGTTCGAGGAGAAAAAGGGAAGGTATTTCCTTCCAACATGTACCTTTGGCATAAGGGATGTCAAAGAGGAGATCATAAACATGATAGACATTCTTGTTAATGCATCATCAATGCTTTCATTGTTGGGGAGTGTAGATCTATACTAGAAATGCCAACTATTGGTGGATTATTCCAAAGATCTTCACACTTGTATGATGCTTGATGAACAGCTGCATGAAGAGGGCTATCTAGTTCATGAGGGAGTCATCTATCATCATGATAGGGTATTCTTTCCTAGAGCCTTTAATCTCAAGGAGAGGATGCTACAAAGGGCATACAAAGAGTTTTGTTTCAGCCCTACCTATTCTATGAATATCTACAACACTATCATGGGATGCTTTGAATGGGAAGGCATTGGAGGAGAGCTACATCAACATTTTCAAGAATGCATGAACTATGTGGAGTTGGGGAAACCATGTGACTCTATGCAAGAGTTATTTCAGCCCTCTCTTCCTTATTTTGAAAGAGGAGAAAGATCCATGCACAACTCCATGTGTATGAGAGACATTGTTGGTAAAGGATCTGTTCATGTAAAGCAAGTTCTATTTTCTGATTGCACATGTTATTTTACCATTTTTATGCAGGCCATGGCTCCTAAAAGGAGTAATGTATCATGTAAATCTCATGGCAACTATTAGGCCACTGAGATTTTTGAACTTGGCCACTCCCTTGATGTGTAAAGGGAGATTTACTTTCATGATGGGTGCTTTCCAAAAACATCAAACATATCTCACACTTTTAGCCATAGTGATATGACATGTGCAGCAAGTAAGTGGTGTGGAAACCACTTACCACACCTTGAGCTGATGCAGCCAGGAGATGTGATGTGCTGGTACCATATGTGGGACTAAAACCCACCTCCTCATGCTCAAATTTGTGTTTGTATATATGTAGTTTTGCTTCGATACTTTGATTGTATAGTTGTACTTTTTATGGGGTTGTATGGAGGGAGGATGGGTAGCCTGTATGTACCATATGGGATGGAGACTCTCTATGTACGTTATGCTACATTTTTTAGAGAGAGCATTGGTTCAACCATGTTTGTTTCAATTGAATTCTTGACTCCTTGTGCGATGGACTCTGTACATCTCATAATGACTTTGGAGGATCAATTCATGGAGGATTGGATTGGTGAACACTTAGCTTATGAAGAAATCAACGGTGAATAGATACGATTGAATCTCCAAATCAATAGTGTTGTGTAGATACAGTGAATCTACTTGATGCACAACACAATTTTAGTTGGAGGCTACACATGTGAATGAAGCTAGATCATTGAGATGGTTTATGTTTTTGCAAGATTTTCATCTTATAAAAGGAAGAGGAGGACAACAAAAGAGGGTTTTTTATTGTATTATATTTTTTAATATATTGTCTGTTTAGAAATGTATCATTCTCTTGGATGTTTAGCAGAGAATAGTGTTGTTTAGCATTGAGAATTTCTGATTGGGAATCCCACCTCTTCCATTGAGTATCTCTTGGAGGAGTCTTGCTTTTTTTGTCCATTATCAGGAATTTGGCCAAGATTCACCTTCCAACTACAACGTAGATCCCATTGAGGGTTTGGTTGTCCTTGTAAGATGCAGCAAGTGGAGGCTATATCTACTCAGATATAGGCCACTCTAGTGCCTCTTTTCAGTGGGAAAGCCTTATATCCCATTGGAAAGAGAGTATTAATTTATTGGAACATCAGATCTACATCTTGGCATTGGGCCAAATTGTTCTTAAAGTCTACAGTGTAGTTTATCTTCCAGGACTGCGTTATCTACAAGAGGAAAGTTGCAGGGTCTTTTGGCAAACTTTGAGGAGTGAACTCTAGTGATGGGAATATTCCCTTTGTTGTGGTGATCCATGTATTTCTGATCTATCCTGATCTATTCCATGTCATATTTAGATCTGATCTGAATTCTCCTGTATTTACTTCAGAAATTCTGAATCATTCTATAGATCTGCAGCATAAGGTCTCATATCTACTCCCTATGCTTCACGTTTTGATGAAAAACCCAAGGGGTATGTAAAGTGGAGACACTATAGTGTATGGATCTATCATAGATCTAACTATTCATGCATTATTTCTCTAGATCTAAGTTTTAATCTATAGTTGTTGTATGCTCTTTAAAATAACACTGTCAAGCCTTTTTGTAGTGAATACATGTGTTTGCAGCACCTCTTTTGAGGGATTTCTTCCATTTTTGTCTTCTATTTCATATTATACATTTTATGGGCCTCATTATAAATCTTATTTGCTGATTTATACATAAATTTTGAGCCTCCATGTGGGTCTCCTGCTCTTAGTTTCCTGAACTGCGTTATTTTCTGAGCATTATCGTTTAATATTGTTGTTGTTCCCATTTTGGGATATTACACCAAGGGGAAGGAGATAGGGATTTCATAGTTGGGCATCATGGGGACTGAGTAAGGCCTAACTATTGATTGGAAATACACAATGAAAAGTAGGAAGTAGTCTAAGATAAAGGATTTTGCAGTGAGGGATCTCAGTCAACAGGACTACTCATTGTAACTATGCAATGCACCATTATTGGGAGGAGGCTCACTGAATTGAACAGTTGAGGATCTCATCAACTCATCAGTGACACCTTACTTAATATAAATATGAAATGTGCAGTAAAAGGCTCATTTACTGAAGGAAACTATGCAATTAGGTAATACATAGAGACAATGAGCTAGGGAATTTCACTGGAACAATCCAATGTGCATTCACTGGAGGGAAGGCTTACGAAACTACGTAGTTTGGAAAGTTAGTGACACATGGAGGCTTGAATTACCATTACAACTTTGTGATGCATAATTTTTGGCAACAGAGGACAAGAATTGTGTAATTGACAAAATCCGGTATCTGAATTGATGGCTTAAGTTCCAAGGTTGCTTAGTGTGTTGATGGAGGAGAGTTCTACGACTATGCAGTGCACAGTTTCAAGAGATAGAGGGGATTCACTATGGCTCGGGAATGCACAATGAACATTTCCAAAAGGGAGAAAGCTTGTCTGAAGATTTAGCAAGTTGCAAAGACAATGAAGCCTCTAAAATGGCTAAGTGTGGCATCGGTGAGGCAAGAGAGAACAATACATGCAATCAAGTATTAAAATTGTGATCTCACACTCAAATAACATCAACACACACCATACAACTAAAAATTAACATGCATAACATAAAACAAAAAAAATACACTTATTTCTACATGTGACAGTTGAAAGATCACTTCGCAACATTTAAAATACAAGTAATGCAAGAGTTTGGACTGCAACCAAACAATGCGCTAAGATATGTGGAAGTGTATATCACATATTATTATGATATATAGGATCATATAATGCAAAAAAGTGCAGTAGGGAATCCTTTATTAGTGCAATAAGATGAAACACATGCCAGAGTGAAATTCTTCAAAAGAAGTAGATGTGAAAATAAGAAAATGTGAAAATGACACTTGAAAAATACAATAAAGTGAAAGAAACACATTCTATAATGAAGAGAACACAAAATCTCCACTTGTGAAAGTGAAATAAATAAAGAAAATAGTCACAAAAGAGAAAGCGACAGTAATGAAAACCGAAGTGCACAAAAGCGACAGTTGAGAAAACTCACCTGAGTGATGGTACAATCACAACTAGGAATGAGAGAATTTGTCAACTAAAGATTGTGTATAGACTGTTCACATTGACTATGTAGTCTCTTTATCTAGGAACTACACACTTACTATCCTCAAAGAATGTAGAAGCACTATCTCTTGGGAATGCACAGTCATCATCCACAGATAATTGTGTAGTCACTATTCTCAGCATCTGCGCAAGAATTATAGTCAACATCTTCACAGTCACTATCAAAAAGTATTGTGCAATGCTTGACTTTATAAATTGTACATTCACTACTAGGCTTGCTTTAAAGAATCACCTGTAAATGCATGAAAGGCTAAGTATATGTGAGCAAGTGACTTTGACACTTAGAAACTTAGAGGAATACTCAAGCACTTAGCAAGTAATCAACCAATAATAAATCAAATGAGAACAATCAAGGAATGATAGATCATAGGCTCACAAGTAGGCTCCAAAATTAAAGTGTTTGAAAAATTTTAGATAGTGCTTGTGGCAGTGACAACAATTTCATCTTATAAGTGAGAAACAATGCTTAAATCGAGAGGAATTCGTGAAAGTGTTCAATGTATTTTTTATTTATTATTGATGGTGCATCCAAAAATAAAAATTCTCCACTACTTAAACAACAAAAAATAATCACTTTTATTTTCCCTTATCACTCCCACTAGTTTAAGCTAGTACTATAATAAAAGAATTTCCCTTAGCAGGAGAGGGACCATTGTAATGTGGTTGGCATTCCTTCCACTATAAAATATAACATCCATCCTAATTTATAGGTAACCATGTCTACATTTTCAATTATACAAAACTATTACCATCACTTCACAAGAAATATGTAATGGTGATTATAGAGATTTTTTTCTTTTAATTTTCCTAGAAATTCATCCAACATTGTTCCAACTTGAAAAAACACAAATTAGCATGTGGAGTCTAACCCTCGAGGGTCATTGGTATAGATGCCAATAGTTTACCCACCACATTAATCCATTGGGGGTCAAGGGTATGAAAAATAATGAATATAAGATGCAAAGTGTGGATCCACCCCATCGCCCGATTGAGGGTTGGAGGTATGAACAAGAGTGAATATTGGACACAAAGGAATCTCTTCCAATGGCAAGATATGGCACGAAACCTACCTCATAACCCCATTTAGGATCTCAGATCCGATTTATTAACATATATTATGTCGATGAAATATTTTAATTTTTGGAAAAATTGGTATGTAACTTGATGCCAATTTATTTACTTCGTTTCTTTTAAATGGTGTGAGGCCACACACAAATTTACCAATTTAATAAATTAGTATTTTATAATTGAGAGGATAAATATTATGGCCCAAAACTCATTGCATATACTTTTTAAGGAAATATTAGGCATAGCTATCAGTTATTATTTTTAAAATATAAATAATTAATAATATAATTTCCACTAGGGAAGAGAACAAAAGAATGCTAGTTTTTATATGCCAATCCATGTAGAAGATAACTCATTCCTGACTTTATTTTGATATAAAAAAATATTGTTAGTAATATAAATTTCTTACCTAATTAAAGTACAAATCATAATATCTCTTTTTTAACTATTTTTATTTTTTCCACCTAAAGTTCAATGATGGTAAAAAAATCAAGCATTGTAATTTCTAAAATCCAAGAGAGGATGTACCATTGTTAAATTGGTGTTTACAGTGAGGAAAATTTTCAAATTATGAAACAAATCTAAATTTCACCAACTAATAAAAAAATTGTGTAAGTCAATTACAAGAAATGAAGTTCAATATCATGTACGAGTGGATCCTTTCGAAGTCCATATAAGATCTGGTGCCTTGCAACGATAGCCACAAATCCATGTAGAAGTGGAAATAAGGGGCATGGTCCCTTCCATATTAAACAAGTTATAAGGCGATACAACCCAAATATTTAAAAAAAAATTAGGTAGTTTTAATGGAGGATAGAAAAGGACCCAAAAATCGGCACACATGTTAGTGTTTTGAGTTCAGATTTTGTTACGCACTTGATCTGTGAGAAAACGAAAGTACTAGAAATATGAAACAATATGGCCTAAAACAAAAAATATACATGAAATGAAACAAGCTGCAAAGATATTTTATTATTGAGAAGAAGAATACAATGTTCACTTGTTTCTTTGAGGGGGCAACCTCCAACAGAGCATATCTCAATTACAATAAGACTTGATACTTCTTCCCTTACTATCTAATACTATTTATAGATTTAGGACATCCAAAACCCTAACTACTAGTGGTCCCTTGTATAACATGGGTTAACCACTTTATTTATAAATATGGTCCATTTATAACTAATTGTGGTCCCTTTTCTATAATACAAGTAAACCACTTACAGTTATTATTAATGCAGATAACGACTTCTGGGATTTATTGACACAACTAACTAATTATGACTCTGATGAGGCTTATTACATGAATACAGGAGTTAGGGTTGCACCCTAACATGCCCACCCCCATAAAAAGTAGCCTTGTCCTCAAGGTTGAATATGTGGAAATTGTTGAAGAATATTTGTTAGTTCCCATGTCACATCTTCTAGATAGGTGTATTTCCACTTAATGAGGACTTCCTTGGTTGTGTAGCCATAGATATTTATTTCACGATTATTGAGGACATGTTTAGGTCAAAGATATAGTGAAATTTTCACATCCAATTATGGCAGACTAGTTTGAACCCTACAATTGTTCCCTACAACTTTCTTGAGACAGGATACATGGAAGATTGGTTCAATATTTGAAGTAGTTGGTAGGGATAGTTTGTAATAAATTACTGCTAAAGTATGTGATAAGGCCCACAGAATTTTGGGGCTAGTTTTTGGTAGCCCTTTCCTTTAAGAGATGTGTGCTTATAAGGTTGGAGTCCTAATAAGACTTGGTCACCTACTTGAAATGACCTTACTGAATAGTTTTGGTCAGCATGTTGCTTCATTCAATTTTGAGCTTAATGTAGATTATCCTTAAGATAATGAGTGATCATGGTGGCATGATTTTGTACGATTTGATCGACTGAATATACTTTTGAATATCCAGGGTTATAAGAATATGGTGAAGGTGGTAGTTGTCCATAAAATGCCTCATTGGGGTTCATCTTGTTGGCTTCATTATAGTTAATATTAGACCACTATTCAGCTAAAGGAAGCCTCTATACGCATTGATGTTTCTTATCTAAGGTGAAGCACTGCAAATGGGTCTCCAAATTTTTTTTGGCAACTTCTCTTTGACCATCGGTTTGGGGATGATAGGTTGTACTCATTTAGAGGTATGTGCTCTATATATTGAAAAGTTACTACCAAAAATTTCTGTTGAGAGTGGGGTCTCAATCAAACATAATGGAATTCAGCATGCCATGGAGTTTGAATATTTGGTTTATGAAAAACTTAGCCACAAATGTCTGGGTAAATGGGTGCGGGAGAGCACAAAATGATCATATTTGGGAATTCTATCAACAACCACCATGATGAATGATTTTTTGCTTGACATTGGGAGACCTATAATGAAATCCATGGAAATATTTTTCTATATGGAAGTAGGGAGTGGAAAGAGTTGTAAGGTGCCCAACAGATTGATCATTTCCCCTTTGTTGTGTAGGAATCCTTTGCATTCAGCCACATTTCATGCTTCATTTCAGTCCAAAAGAAAGAGTGACATGTGCATACATAAGTTTTCTAAAATATTGAATGTCCAACAATGGGAGAGTGCATCTCTTAATAGATACAAGGTTTGAGGGTGGAGGTCAGGGCCAACACGACCATATACTTATAATACAGAACATCATCCATCCAAGAGTAATCCTTTGAGGAATTCATATCTTCTCGTAACCTTTTAATGTGCTAACACATTTAAGGGTGGGAAAACCCTTCATGAAAGGATTCTTCAATCCAATTTGGCATTTGTATATGTATGGATAAAAAGGTTCCCTCGTACTCAAATTGGCATGATAAGACATCAACCACTATATTTTCATGCCCCTTCTTGTAAATTATCTCATAATCATACCCCAAAATTTTTACAATCCATTTATTTTGTCGTGGTGATGATAGACACTGCTCTAGAAAATATTTTAGGCTATGAAGGTTAGTGCAGATTTGGAAAATATGCCCCAATAAGTATGGCCACCAAGTATCTTCTGCATGTAATATGGACATCATTTATTTCTCTTATGTATATTGACCCAAATTTTTGCCACTGACTTTTTGAATGGTGAAAGCCAATGGTATACCTTCCTGCATTAATATTGCACCAATGCTTGTACTTGAAGCATTACATTCAATCACAAAATATCTCGTGAAGTAAGACCAATATCAGAGTGGAGCACCTGTCCTGTTTGAGAGCCAAGAAGTCCTCTTGAACTGGGTTAGTCTAGATAAATATTTTTTCTTGAGAAGATTAGTCGAGGGTCAGGTAATGCATCCATAATTGAAGACAAATTTGCAATAGTATCCCATGAGACCCAATAATCCCTGCAAAATATTTAACGTTTTCGGTTGGGCCCAATCTTTCATCTCCTGAATATTTTTTGGACCAACTCTCACTCCATCATGACCCATAATGTGTCTGAAATCATTAGGTCTCCATATTAATAGTATAGTCCCTTATTCTTATTAGTGTATCCCCCTTATTGTTATTATTGTACCCCTGTAACCCCTATATTGTTATTATTGTTCCCTTACATTATTATTGTTAGGTCGACTAGGATTATATTGTGACCCCATCGACCCCTATATATAGAAGGAGGTTTTGTCATTTGTATCATCCAAGAATTGTTCATTATTATAATGTATTAGAGGTTTCCCCCTCAAAGTGGTTGATTTCTAAGGCTTTAATCTCTCTTTTATTCTACTTTTGGAGTTGGTTTCATAACAATTGGTATTTCTAGGGTTTCATTGCTCCAAACAGGTCATCGTGGAATTTTTGCTATAACATTTTTTCTACGAAGGTTCAAAAGATGATATTTTTACAGCGCGAAGCCAAAATCGAGAGGAACATCGTGGAAAAATTTCAAGTCTTGGTTTGTAATATTTTCGGAGATATGATCTATGGAAGTTAGGCTTTTTGCAGGCTCCTGAATTTAACCTAAACATGCTATCCTGGAATTTTCGCTATAAATTTTGTTTGATGAGGGCTAAAAAGATGAAATTTTTACAGAGTGAAGGCGAAATCGTGAGGAACGTTGTGGAAAATTTTCAGAGCTTTATTTGCAATGTTTTTGGAGATATGATCTATGGAAGTTAGGGTTGTTTCAGGCTCCCAAATTTCATCTCAAAGAGGTGACCATGGGAAAATCCTCATAACTCTCTATCTCTGAGCATCAGATTTGAATTTTGTAAAAAGTGGCCAAAATTACATGGACTGTAGTTTCCTGGGTATCAATTTAAGAACCGAAGGAGGAAATAGTGACACGTGGCATGTTGTACAATTTTTCTCTACTGAAGCAGTCCATAATTAGGTCATTGTGGGAGATTGGGAATAACTTTGTCTTGAAAAATCCAAATCAGGTCATGCTTGTGGCATTTGAAAGAATCTTTAGAGGGCTATGACAGGGCCAAATTTCAGATATTTAAGATCTAAAATCACAAAGATAATTTAGTTTCAATATGAAGCTCCTCAAAATCAATAAAAAGGTGTGTATTTGTTTTTAATTGCACAAGTATTGTGTGAAAAAATAGTTTGAATTGATTGCAAGGGAATATTGTAGAATGGATATCAATATTTGGTTGTAAAATGCCCCTAAAAAGAATTCAACACCCATTAATCCCTCAGTTTACTCTACTATGACTCATGAAGATGAATAATTGCAACATTATCTATCAAAATTACATGAGCAAGTGCAACAAATTTCGCTCTCGCAAAGAGAAACAAAAAATGAAATGGAAGTTTTGAAGAAAGGCATGGAAGAGAAAATGGATGGTTTGAAGAACGACGTGGAAGAGTACATTCCTTGAGAAACAATTCCTTGCTATGTACAGGAATCCGTGCTCAAGACATTAAAGATTATGTCACAAAAAGTGTATGTCTGTCTCTGTTTATTAAACCTTCAAATATTAATAATATATTTCCCAAATATCAAATCTTTACAAGTT
Organism: Pinus albicaulis; assembly: GCA_034641835.2. Taxonomy (NCBI): domain Eukaryota; kingdom Viridiplantae; phylum Streptophyta; class Pinopsida; order Pinales; family Pinaceae; genus Pinus; species Pinus albicaulis. The sequence goes on along the minus strand of CM076575.1, from coordinate 1,005,827,148 downwards.
CTGCAATGCCATGTTCCCTTTATATTGAAGTGAGCGAATGGAAGACGAAGAAAGAAAAGGATTTTAATTTTCCATGCTGCTTAAAACAGAAACTACCATTATAAAATCCTGAAGAAGTGAGTAACAAATAAGCTAAAATAGAGGAGCACCCATTAAGGATGTTTAACTCTTAGATACATAAATATCAAGAGACCTGCTGCTCAAATCACTCTACTTTATTCACAGATATGAAAATGAAATGAAAACCAAGAAAACTCTTCAACACAGATGGAATAATGGAAACTTGCAAAACTTTTTCATTCATTCAATATTGTTCAGTACAAAATTAGCCTTCAAGGTCCAAAACTCAGAACATTCTTCCTTCTTTCCATTGTCTTTAAATACAATATGATCAAAATGGTTTCCAGTAATGAACCCGATTCTAACTAACTCTAACTGCTTAACTGCTCACCTAGTGGAGGTACATGCCTCGTATAGTTCTATTACATTTACATGACTGCATTTAAAACATAATAAAATGTGACAATCCCTAATCTAAGGGAGCTGATGCTCCTGAAACATTGGCTGTCTCAATGACTATTGGTGGCTGAACAGCTACTTGTGGCTGAGTGGCTGGAGTTCCTTTGTCTGTGTCCATAGAAAATCTTTTGCATTCTTTCCAGAGCTTATCCCGAGTCGTCGGAGCATTCTTATAACGATGATACTCCAGTGTAAACGCAACAACCTGACTATGAGTAAGATTACCTGTAAACAATGTCTTCACCATCCATAGCAGAAGGAAATGCCTTTGTAAGAAATTAAATACCGTTTCTCCCTTCAAGATCTGTGTCTTCTCATGTCGGCCATCTGCTCTGCTTTTTGCAAATATCAATTGATCTTCATAGAATTTCCAGGACATAATCTCCCCTCTCTCCGTTCAGCACGAGGACAAACCTGTTCTCGTCAACTTGTCAAATGAAATATCAAATTTCTTAATTATCTCTTTAATTCCCTGTAACCGCTTCTCTTACGCCTTTAGAAGGTCATTTTTTATGATCATTTTGTTTACCTCTTCAACATAGAAGTACCTATCATGTATCCCCATATCTCCTAACTCTTCATCTGTCTTGGCATTAATAAAATTTATGAATTTTCTGGCCCAATTTGCTCTTTTAATAGCGGCCTGCTTCTCCGATAATAGCTCCTTTTCATGCTCTGAAACAATGTTTTTCTCTCTGGCAATTATATTCATGGAATCCCATTTTGACTGCATTTCTGAAATGATCTCGTTCCAGATGATATCCTTAGCTTTGATAAGGGAAATATTTCCCTTTAATTTCTCCTTGAGCTCTTTGATTTCTTCCTTAGCTTTCTGTAGCTTCTGCTCGTTCTCATTTGCTTTTCCTTCCCATCCTTGCATCATCTTGATAACTGTGGCCAATTCTGACTGGGCTTGTTTACAATCTCTTTCCGCCATCTTTAATTCTATGTTTAGCTGAACAACCTAGGCTTGAGGATCAGCTCCACCTGCAGAAAAATCAAAAGTACAAGTATGGTTCTCAATTTGATTCTGTAAGGTTATAGCAGTCTGCTTTACCTTATTGAGTTCTTCGTCCTTCTTCATCAACTGTTGTCGCAATTCCTCTTTCTCCTTTTCAACCTCAGCTACTTCGGCTGCCAATGAGTGCTCTGTAGCTGGCAATTTCAATTTTTTCCTTAATGAAGATATTTCTGCTTCTGCACTTTTCATAAGTTTTTGAATTGCGGCTTTATCACTTGGATCCACGCCAATTTTCATAATGATCTTCTTCAGCTCTTCATTCTGAGTTGTTAATGCCCTGGCATTAGCTTTCTCCATTTTGCATTGTTTGATGACCTTTGCAAGCATATTTTCATTCTTGACTGCTGTAGCATTGGTCCTACTCAAATCATTTACAATCAGCTGACCTGTCTGCATGTGAAGATTCATTTTGTCCCACAAGGGCATTTTTTTAACATCCATGACTATATTTAACTCCTTAAAGCTGCCCGAAGGTCCAAGGGACATTCCTGTCGGATGTGACAGAGCCATCTTAAACTGATCTTTCTCCAGATCCATCACAGTCAATAATCTGGTTTGGTCAGCAGGTATATTGTGCTCTGCTTGTGCTTCTATATTGGCCTTTATCCTTTGGTTCCTTTCCTCAATCTGTGTGAACACTTGCTTCATGGAAGGAGCCTTATCCAAATGAAGTTCCTGTCTATTAGGAGATGAGGGGCAATCTTGTTCTTCATTGACCTGGAGAGTAAAACCAGGTGAATTGGAGGAATGGTCTTCTGCTAGTTTGGTCCTTTTTTCCTCTCGGGGCTCCTCATCATCGATTTCAATAACATCCTCTCTACCTCTTTTACTCATTCTTTCCAAAATTGCAGGTGTTTGAATACTGGTATTTGATGAACTTGACCCTCCTGGATTAGCCGGTTTCTCCAAATCAGGTTTACTTACATGAGTAAATGCAGCATACCCATTCTCGACCCTTTTCTGAGAAATTATTCCATGTGGATGATAGGGCCATTTCTCTCCCAACAACAACTGCGTCCCTTCCAATATTTTTGATACTTCTTCAAAAGATTGTCTTGTGTTGAGAACAAAAGGGCCTACAGTGATAGGCAACTTGTACATCAATCCTTTCTTCATGGGCAGAAAATGAACTTGATCTACATTAAGAATTTTCCTTATAAATTCCAAAGCAAAAAGTCTCATGGGAACAAAGGTTGGGAGCCTATAGGGCTCAATACTAACTCCATACAGCCTTATCTCAGAGTAATCTTCAAAAACAAACCAGTCTCCAAATTTACAATTGGGTCCTAACTGTAGGAACTCTTGGGCCTTTGGCAGAAAGCATGGAGGAAGAGTTCCATTCAGAATTTTATAAGCAGTAGACATGAAATGGTCAGAAAATTCAAACAACCCAACTTCGTTCTCTTCTTTTCTAACCATACCAGTCCAGAGCAAAAATGACTGCTTATTTTTATTACTATCCATTATATTCAAACCCACACTCATGAACTCTTCAACATTTTGATATAAAAATAAGTAAACTACCAATGACGGAAATCTGAAAAAACCTGTTAGAGGAAAGGCGATCAATTGGGAATTTACTACTTCCTGCCAAAAAGACGGGATGTCTAGCACCACCCCTGGTTTCATCATAAGAGCAAACATTCCCAAGACTGCTTTATCAATTTCGTGATCATCATCTCTTCCCAAAATCTCCATAATACAGCTGAGAACTGGCCTATACTGAACACTGAACGCCTCCAAACTGAACTTTTCTACTTCAAATTGAGTTTTCTCTGGACTTGGTATCAAAAATGACATGCAACGATTAAACTCTTCATTTGAAAGATCTTTGAAATACTGAGCCAACGAATCTTCGGAGAACTGCAATGGAGACTCATCTTCTGGAAAACATAATGCTTGACGCATTAATTGGGTTGAAAGCTGCAGGATATTTTCCCCTTGAGAATTCATAATGAAACACTTGCCTGGGTACATAGACGAAACTAACCAAGAAATTAATTCGGGGAAGAAGTGAGTTTTTGGAACACAAGCGGACAACACACCCGAACTTTTCATAGCAGAGAACACAGGGGACTTGTCAGTGTTCAGGGTTACTTGGTAATGCAATAGGGGGTGATTGACGGACGATGCGGTATCATGAACATCCTTCTCGCTATCTAGGAGGGGATTGAGACTTGATAAACCAGACAACGATGTTCGCTTGGCCATGGCTGACAGGAATTCGAAAGCAATTCGCAAGGCAATGGGTAATGTAAAGGTGGCGGGAGGCGATTAAACAGGGCAAACAATCACAAATAAATCAAAACGGAACGGGAGAAACCTTTTATAGGCTACGGAAACCATAATAAATGTAGGAGTGACGCGGAGAAATAGTCGGCAGTGGATGACAGCTGTCTTCCATCTCGGCTGATGACGTCATGCAGGGGCTTTGTGAGTATGGCGGAGAAATTTGATCCATACCCCCCGTAATTAATCAGAACCGTTGATCACCAAATTTCTAAGATCTGACCGGTCAACTACGGGGGGTCGGGATTTGATAACCGACGGGATAATTCACCCCCCGCAATAGCGTATCCGCAAACTTTTTTGTATGATTGTGACTTTTGCTCGGGAATTTGCTCAGGTCTTAACCTTTATATATATATATATATCAACCTAAGGTTGACGAACACTTCATGCATATAAATAAAAATGGAAATACATTGCATTCCTCTCTTTTTTATGCTAAAGTATTAAAAACTTCATACTATAACATATTTTCGAATTCTTATTTTTTTATTTTTTATTTTTAAATTTCAAAATGAAATATAAAAAGGATATGTAGATAATGATCCACAACATCTGGCTCCACCTGGGGATAGTGTTTTTACCACGAAACACTAAGAACCTGCAGATTAGTGCCTTCACCTCGGGCATGGAGTCACATATTGCTTGATGAAGATGTACAATGACCACACCGGATATATACAATGATGAACCAGCAACTGCTTAATGTCGGAAATAATGCTTGAGATATTGCCCATTCACAGGCATATCCAGCACCTCTCCTTCCATATTTTCCAACATGAAAGTATTATTTCCTCTGACTTCATTAATTTTGAATGGGCCATACCACAAGGGATCAAATTTACCGTGTTTGCCTTTATATTCCCTTCGTGTATCCCATCTCAATACTAAATCTCCTTTCTGAAACAAAACTTCCTTTGCTTTTCTATCAAATATTACCTTCATCTTCTGCTGATAAGTGAGCAAGTTGTCCCGAACTTGATTTCTGTTTTCACTTAGTTCCATCACATTGTTCATTCTTCTTATCATAGCATTTGGTTCTGCTTGGGCATCTTGGAGAAAAGAAATCACAGGTTTTACCAATTGTGTGGGGAACAAAGCTTGAGTGCCGTATACGAGCTCATAAGGAGACTTGCCAGTAGGCCTCCTAGTAGTCATCCTTGTTGCCCACAAGGAAAAAAATAACTTCGTATCCCAATTCTTCTGATTTTCACTTATTGTTTTCTTCAAAATTCTTACCAATGTTTTATTGGAGGATTCTACTAATCCATTTCCCTACGGATGATAAGCTGTAGAATGAGACAATATTACATTGTAAGTTTGACAAAAATTAATAAACCTGAGTGAACTGAAAACCTGGGCATTATCTGTCACAATCTTCACTGGGCATCCAAACCTGCTAAAAATATTCTCCTCCAAAAACTTCATAACAACCAAATCATTTGCCTTCCTGGTGGGAATTGCCTCCACCCACTTTGTAAAATAATCTGTAGCAGTAAGGATCCACTTAAACTGCCCACTAGATGGTGGATTGATTTCTCCAATGAAATCCAACCCCCATTGTCTAAAAGGTTCTTCAATAAAAACTGGGAGAAGAGGTAATGGAGCTAGCTTTTTCTTCTCTGCAAATAATTGGCATTTTTGACAACTTTTGACTATTTTGTAAACATCAGAAAACACAGTCGGCCAATAGAAACCTGATTTGAATATTTTATGAGCAGTTACCTTCCAGCTGTAATGCTCTCCACACAAGCATTCATGATATTCTTTCATCACTTCTGAAATTTCTTCCTCTGTAAGACATAACAACAACATACCAGCTGGATCCTTCCAATATAACTTTGCTTCGATTATGACATAAGGCTGAGCCTTAAGTTTCAGAGCCCTGTATTTAGCTCTATTAATTGAAGGGGGACATGAAAGAAAGCATAAATAATGTACAATATCCTTATACCATTCTGAACAGAGAAATTTATACTTAATTGTTGTCTTTGATTTATTATCACGCGTTTCTCCATCGGCTTCTTCTACAAGGGCCAGCAAATTGATTCCCAATGCTTGGAAGTTGGATTCTGTCAATAATTTGGCCAATCCAAGTCCTTTAACCAGCTTGGTTGGTTTTACATCCAAATCATACTCTTGAATTTTGGCAATCCATTTTCCCCTCTTACCTTCCACATCGCTTTGTACTAGCACGTCTTTTACAGCTGAATTGGGAACGTACGCTAAGATCTGAGAATGAAGGACATAAGTTCTGAAAGCTTTCAGTGCTTTTACCAGAGCGTACACCTGTTTCTCCAATATATTATAATTCAATTCTGCATCTCGGAGAACTTTACTGAAATATGCAACTGGCTGTTCCTGTTTTTCTTCATTTCTCTGCAATAACACGGCTGCAATAGTTGAGGAAGAAGCAAATGAAAAGATTTGAAACGGTTTCAAATAGTCTGGACTGATTAGAACAGGTGCTTCCTTTAAAGCCTCTTTGATTCTCTGAAAAGAATTCCTCGCTTTCTTTTCCCACTTCACCTCAGCGTTCTTTTTTAACATGTCTGTTATCTTTTTAACGATCTCTGCATAATTAGGGACAAACCGCCTTAAAAAATTAATTTTTCCGAGAAATCGTTGAATATCTTGCTTACTTTGCGGCAGAGGAATTTTCTGAATTGCTTCGACTCTGGCCGGATCAATCTTCACTCCTTCCTTTGAAACAATGTGGCCAAGTAATTTACCCTCCTCCAGGGCAAACAAAGACTTTTTAGGATTCAGTGATAATCCAAACTTTCTGCACTTCATGAAGGATTTCTGCAAAAGCTGTAAGTGCTCCTCATCAGATTTCGAAAAAATTGTGACATCATCTAAATAAACCACCACAAACTCGTCTCCCACAAACGCAATATCCATCGCCCTCTGAAATGTGGCCCCTGCATTCATCAGGCCAAATGGCATTCTGGCGTACATGAATGTTCCCCAAGGCGTAGTGAAAGCGGTTTTCTTCTGATCTTCCTTCTCCACAGCTACCTGGTTATACCCTGAAAACCCGTCCACCATAGAAAATCTATAAGCACCAGTCACTTTCTGTAAGACAAAATCCATTTTCGGCAATGGATAATTGTCTTTTAATGAAGCCCTGTTCAAATTCCTGAAATCTACGCATAGCCTTATCTCTCCATTTTTCTTTCGGACGGGTACAATATTAGAAACCCAATCTGAATACCTGAGTGGAACGATTATCTTGGCTTGCAACAATTTCTTTATTTCCTTTTCGATCGGAGCCAACAGCAAAGGGTTAATCTGCCTAAGCTTCTGTTTATGTGACTTAACTCCATCCTTGAGTGGAATTTTGTGTTGTATGATGCTCTTATCATATGTTTTCAAATCATCATACGACCAAGCAAATACATCTTTAAATTGTTTGAACAACTCTACGTACCTTTCTTTATATTCCTTCGGGATCCCTTTGAACAATTTGACCATTTTAGGCTCCTGTTGAGTATCGAGGTTGCAATCTTCCACCTGCTCATCTTGGTTCATTTTCTTTTGATTCACGGCAACGTCATTAGCCCCAAATATTCTTTCGAGAGGTACTAGGCCTCTTGGCAAGATATTATCTTTCAATTGAATAATTTCTTGACCACCAATCTTCTTTTTTAGGGTCTCACCAGCCAGTTCGTCTTCATCACTTTCTAAATCAATCTGATGATATTCAAAATCTTCAGTCATCAATAGGAACTGTTTAATCTGATCATCATCTTCGAAGACCTGCCAATGTTTAATATTGTCAGGAATCGAAGCTCTATGTCTCATCTCTATTTCATACCTTAGTTTCAAGCTGATAGGAGGCTTGAATGTACTTGCTGCGACAGCCAAAGAATTAGCCAGTCTATTCTCTTCTCTTGGAACAAACTGTAAATTGAATGCTTCGAAATAATTTTCAATCAGATCCCATACTTCATTCTGGTATGCTCATAACCTGGGATGTTTGGTTTGGCATAAATTCTTGATCTATCTTATAATTAATTCTGAATCTCCAAACACAGTCATAGATTTAATTCCCATCTGCTTAGCTATCTTCAAACTAATAATTAATGCCTCATATTCTGCAAAATTATTAGTGGATTCGAACTCCAATTTGAAAGAAAAAGGTACAAGATTACCTTCTGGAGAAACAAAGATGAAACCAGCTCCCATGCCTTCTTTAGAAAACGCGCCATCAAAATAACACTTCCACGGCTTATCTGAATGTAGTTCCTTATGTACAATTTCTGAATCGATTTTCCCTTGAGATTCTTCAGCAAATTCTGCATCCTCATGCAGCATGAAACAAGACAGGTCGTCCTTCTCTTGGCCATAAATTGGTGAATTACTTGCATCTTTCTTGGTAGCAGTTTTTTGAAATCTAGTCTCTCTATACAACCTTCTTTCTTCACCATTGAAAACGGGAATAATAGCATATGTAAAGTCCAGTTTCAAAACTCCTCCAAGCTTTGCCCCCCATGATCTAGATAATAACATACCAAACCTGGCTGGAATATCTGCCACTACAACATCCATCATAATACTTTTGGCTGGGATTTGAGCCAATGAAACAACCATATCTTTAATAAGACCTACACACTTAACCCTCTTCGAGTCAAAAGAGTAAAGATATCTGTATGGCTTGGTGATTTGTAAATTTAACTCCTTCATCACACTCAATGGCATCAGATTGTGTGATGCGCCAGAATCTAGCATACAATTGTGCAAAACGAAATCATGCAAGAGAAGAGATATATAAAAAGGAGGAACAGACGAATCTACCTCTTCCACATGAGGTCCAAATGTCACCACTGGCTTTTCTTCCTGCAGATTCATTGTATCGCTCACTTCGTCAGGTTGAGACAGATTGATAAATTCAGCGATCTCTTTCTTGTAACCCGGTGTTTTTATTAGTTCAAGAAGAGGTACTTGTATTTTCAATTTTTCTAACTCTTTCAACAAGCTGAAAGTTTGATTTGATTTTGTCAACTTTTCAGGTTCTTCTTGATCTTTTTTGGAATTTAGATTCTGATTAGAAACCGTAACCACTTTCTCCAAAATGTTAGAATCTTTAACTTTCGTCTGGGAATTTTCAGCTTGTTGCTTTCCTTTTTGTAATGGAGTCGCCATTGGAGTAGGTGCTACTTCTGATTCCTTTTCTTCATTATCTTGGGTCCTCAACCTCTTTTTTGACCTCAAATCATACTTTTTATGCAACTCATATTGCATAAAGTCTGTGAATTGTCTGCAGTAATCTTCCATCTCTTCTTGATCGAATGATAGATCAGCTTCTTCTTCTTCCTTCTCCCCTTCTTCATCAACTTCTTCTTCTGTTTCATCATCTTCCATATACACAGCAGATATCCGTGCATCATCTTCTCTCTCGTCATCTTCATCTGCTGAACGGGACGGGGCTGCTTCTATGTACAAAGGTGCTTGCACCTGATCTTGATCTTTTCTTTCTCTTTGTAGAATTTGCAGGGGCTGTTTTTTAAATTGGGGATTAAAAACCCCTCTATTCTGTCTTGCAGGCTTACTATCTATTTCCAAATTTACCAATTTATTTGAAAGATTTTTTATGACCTTAGTCATGTCTTCAATTCTCTGATCTTGAGCTGAGGCTTCTTCTTTAGCCTTTCCTTTATCTGAAACTTTACCAGCAGCGGACATATTAGCTTCAATCTCCAAAGCATCAGTTTGGATCTGTTCCAACGTAGGGGACCTCCTTTCCCTCAGCGTGAAACTGAAATCTGGTTCAAAAGCACCAGCAAAAACAACCCTTGCTCCAATAGGAGGGGGTTTCATTTCAACAGGCAAACTATTATACAATTTGTTAAATCTTTTAACAAAATCATTCATATTTTCATCAAATTTCTTCTTGATTGCATTAAATTCTGTCAAAGAATAGCCGTGGTCCCTTTTTTCGCCCCATCTCTCAATAAAACGTCTTTCCAGGGCATCCCAATCATTAATGGAACCATTTGGTAATCCTTTGAACCATTTCCTTGCCTCTCCACTTAGAGACTGAACAAAGAGTCTCATAACAACATCCAAATGTTCAACGTTTAAATTCTCTGCAAAAGTGCAAAACAGGGGCAAGTGTTGTTCTGCGGTTATTTCATCTTCACCAGTAAATCTAGGGAGTAACTTGAGATACTCCTGAGGCATATCATGCAATGGTTGTGGTAGATTTAATGGTGCATATATGTTCATCAAGAAAGCAGGGGCTGCAGGAACTGCCATGTTTACGCCCGGGTTAACTGCTCCTTGAGCGGGGGTAAAATGAATACCAGTTGTAGGAAAAGATGAATGAGGTGAAACAACTGATATAGGAATTGGACTATGAATGATCGCAGAAGAGCTGGCAGCTGTATGGGGCTGAGTTTCTATAAAAGGAAAAGACACAAACTCCAAAGATTGCTCTTCTAATGTGGGTTCTTGAAAATGAATGGGTGATGGTGATGATTCTTCTTCCGAGAAAATGAGTTTCTTGGAAGCTTTCTTGGATGAGAAAATGTGTGAACTGCTGCCAGGTGCGAGCAGTGTAGTTTCAGGTGTATCTAATATTTTTGGTTTCTGGCCCTTCTTTGAAACAAGCTTCTCAGGATCTGACAAAACAGGAACTTTTTGCTGAGAGGTATCTGACCTCGTGTGAGGTTTCTTGGGAGCCAGAGCTATTTTCAAACAATCACAGCGTACTATTTCCTCCTCTCTGAACAACCAGAGGAAATGTAAAACAAAACCCAGGGAAAATCTTCGCCTCTTCATTCCCCGGCAACGGCGCCAATTAATGTTGTTCCTTGAGAAACAATTCCTTGCTGTGTACAGGAATCCGTGCTCAAGACATTAAAGATTATGTCACAAAATGTATATCTGTCTCTATTTATTAAACCTTCAAATATTAATAATATATTTCCCAAATATCAAATCTTTATAAGTTCTGCAATGCCATGTTCCCTTTATATTGAAGTGAGCAAATGGAAGACGAAGAAAGAAAAGGATTTTAATTTGCCATGCTGCTTAAAACAGAAACTACCATCATAAAATCCTGAAGAAGTGAATAAAAAATAAGCTAAAATAGAGGAGCGCCCATTAAGGATGTTTAACTCTTAGATACATAAATATCAAGAGACCTGCAGCTCTAATCAATCTACTTTATTCACAGATATGGAAATGAAATGAAAACCAAGAAAACTCTTCAACACAGATGGAATAATGGAAACTTGCAAAAACTTTTTCATTCATTCGATATTGTTCAGTACAAAATTAGCCTTCAAGGTCCAAAACTCGGAACCTTCTTCCTTCTTTCCATTGTCTTTTTATACAATATGATCAAAATGGTTTCCAGTAATGAAACTGATTCTAACTAACTCTAACTACTTAACTACTCACCTAGTGGAGGTACATGCCTCGTAAAGTTCTATTACATTTACATGACTGCATTTAAAACATAATAAAATGTAACAATCCCTAATCTAAGGGAGCTGATGCTCCTGAAACATTGGTTGTCTCAATGACTATTGGTGGCTGAACAACTACTTGTGGCTGAGTGGCTGGAGTTCATTTGTCTGTGTCCATAGAAAATCTTTTGCATTCTTTCCAGAGCTTATCCTGAGTCGTCGGAGCATTCTTATAACGATGATACTCCAATGTAAACGCAACAACCTGACTATGAGTAAGATTACCTGTAAACAATGTCTTCACCATCCATAGCAGAAGGAAATGCCTTTGTAAGAAATTAAATATCGTTTCTCCCTTCAAGATCTGTGTCTTCTCATGCCGGCCATCTGCTCTGCTTTTTGCAAATATCAACTGATCTTCATAGAATTTCCAGGACATAATCTCCCCTCTCTCCGTCCAGCACGAGGGCAAACCTGTTCTCGTCAACTTGTCAAATGAAATATCAAATTTCTTAATTATCTCTTTAATTCCTTGTAACCGCTTCTCTGAGGCCTTAATAAGGTCATTTTTGATGATCATTTTGTTTACCTCTTCAACATAGAAGTACCTATCCTGTATCCCCATATCTCCTAACTCTTCATCTGTCTTGGCATTAATAAAATTTATAAATTTTCTGGCCCAATTCGCTCTTTTAATAGCGGCCTGCTTCTCCGATAATAGCTCCTTTTCATGCTCTGAAACAATGTTTTTCTCTCTGGAAATTATATTCATGGAATCCCATTTTGACTGCATTTCTGAAATAATTTCATTCCAGATGATATCCTTAGCTTTAATCAGAGAAATGTTTCCCTTTAATTTCTCCTTGAGCTCTTTGACTTCATCCTCAGCTTTCTGTAGCTTCTGCTTGTTCTCTTGTGCTTTTTCTTCCCATCCCTGCATAATTTTGGTAACTGTGACCAATTCTGACTGGGCTTGTTTACAATCTCTTTCCTCCATCCTCAATTCTGTGTTTAGTTGAATAACCTGGGCTTGAGGGTTAGCTTCACCTGCAGAAAAATCAAAAGTACAAGTATGTTTCTCGATTTGATTATAGCAGTCTGCTTTACCTTAGAGAGTTCTTCGTCCTTATTCATCAACTGCTGTCGCAATTCCTCTTTCTCCTTTTCAACCTCAGCTACTTCGGCCGCCAATGAGTGCTCTGTAGCTGGTAATTTCAACTTTTTCCTTAATGAAGATATTTCTGCTTCTGCACTTTTCATAAGTTTTTTAATTGCGGCTTTATCATTCGGATCCACACCGATTTTCATAATGATCTTCTTTAGCTCTTCATTTTGAGTTGTTAATGCCCTTGCATTAGCTTTCTCCATTTTGCATTGTTTGATGACCTTTGCAAGCATGTTTTCAGTCTTGACTGCTGTAGCATTGGTCTTGCTCAAATCATTTACAATCAGCTGACCGGTCTGCATGTGAAGATTCATTTTGTCCCACAAGGGGATCTTTTTAACATCCATGACTATGTTTAACTCCTTAAAGCTGCTCGAAGGTCCAAGGGACATTCCTGTCGGATGTGACAGAGCCATCTTAAACTGATCTTTCTCCAGATCCATCACAGTCAATAATCTGGTTTGGTCAGCAGGTATATTGTGCTCTGCTTGTGCTTCTATATTGGCCTTTATCCTCTGGTTCCTTTCCTCAATCTGTGTGAACACTTGCTTCATGGAAGGAGCCTTCTCCAAATGAAGTTCTTGTCTATTAGGAGATGAGGGGCAATCTTGTTCTTCATTGACCTGGAGAGTAAAACCAGGTGAATTGGAGGAATGGTCTTCTGCTAGTTTGGTCCTTTTTTCCTCTCGAGGCTCCTCATCATCGATATCAATAACATCCTCCCTACCTCTTTTGCTCATTCTTTCCAAAATTGCAGGTGTTTGAATACTGGTCTTTGATGAACTTGACCCTCCTGGATTAGCCAATTTCTCCAAATCAGGTTTACTTACATGAGTAAAAGCAGCATACCCATTCTCAACCCTTTTCTGAGAAATTATCCCATGTGGATCATAGGGCCATTTCTCTCCCAACAACAACTGCGTTCCTTCCAATATTTTTGATACTTATTCAAAAGCTTGTCTTGTGTTAACAACAAAAGGGCCTACACTCATAGGCAACGTGTACATTAATCCTTTCTTCATGGGCAGAAAATGAACTTGATCTACATTAAGACTTTGCCTTATAAATTCCAGGGCAAAAAGTCTCATCAGAAAAAAGGTTGGGAGCCTATAGGGCTCAATACTAACTCCATACAACCTTATCTCAGAGTAATCTTCAAAAACAAACCAGTCTCCAAATTTACAATTGGGTCCTAACTATAGGAACTCTTGGGCCTTTGGCAGAAAGCATGGAGGAAGAGTTCCATTCAGAATTTTATAAGCAGTAGACATGAAATGGTCAGCAAATTCAAACAATCCAGCTTCGTTCTCTTCTTTTCTAACCATATCAGTCCAGAGAAAAACTGACTGCTTATTTTTATTACTATCCATTATATTCAAACCCACACTCATAAAATCTTCAACATTTTGATATAAAAATAAGTAAACTACCAATGACGAAAATCTGAAAAAACCTGTTAGAGGAAAGGCGATCAATTGGGAATTTACTACTTCCTGCCAAAAAGACGGGATGTCTAGCACCACCCCTAGTTTCATCATAAGAGTGAACATTCCCAAGACTGCTTTATCAATTTCGTGATCACCATCTCTTCCCAAAATCTCCATAATACAGCTGAGAACTGGCCTATACTGAACACTGAACGCCTCCAAACTGAACTTTTCTACTTCAAATTGAGTTTTCTCTGGACTTGGTATCAAAAATGACATGCAACGATTAAACTCTTCATTTGAAAGATCTTTGAAATACTGAGCCAACGAATCTTCGGAGAACTGCAATGGAGACTCATCTTCTGGAAAACATAATGCTTGACGCATTAATTGGGTTGAAAGCTGCAGGATATTTTCCCCTTGAGAATTCATAATGAAACACTTGCCTGGGTACATAGACGAAACTAACCAAGAAATTAATTCGGGGAAGAAGTGAGTTTTTGGAACACAAGCGGACAACACACCCGAACTTTTCATAGCAGAGAACACAGGGGACTTGTCAGTGTTCAGGGTTACTTGGTAATGCAATAGGGGGTGATTGACGGACGATGCGGTATCATGAACATCCTTCTCGCTATCTAGGAGGGGATTGAGACTTGATAAACCAGACAACGATGTTCGCTTGGCCATGGCTGACAGGAATTCGAAAGCAATTCGCAAGGCAATGGGTAATGTAAAGGTGGCGGGAGGCGATTAAACAGGGCAAACAATCACAAATAAATCAAAACGGAACGGGAGAAACCTTTTATAGGCTACGGAAACCATAATAAATGTAGGAGTGACGCGGAGAAATAGTCGGCAGTGGATGACAGCTGTCTTCCATCTCGGCTGATGACGTCATGCAGGGGCTTTGTGAGTATGGCGGAGAAATTTGATCCATACCCCCCGTAATTAATCAGAACCGTTGATCACCAAATTTCTAAGATCTGACCGGTCAACTACGGGGGGTCGGGATTTGATAACCGACGGGATAATTCACCCCCCGCAATAGCGTATCCGCAAACTTTTTTGTATGATTGTGACTTTTGCTCGGGAATTTGCTCAGGTCTTAACCTTTATATATATATATATATCAACCTAAGGTTGACGAACACTTCATGCATATAAATAAAAATGGAAATACATTGCATTCCTCTCTTTTTTATGCTAAAGTATTAAAAACTTCATACTATAACATATTTTCGAATTCTTATTTTTTTATTTTTTATTTTTTTATTTTTTTATTTTTATTTTTAATTTCAAAATGAAATAAGAAAAGGATATGTAGATAATGATCCACAACGAAGCTAAGATGGATGGCATGGAAGCTAAGATCAATGGTATAGAGGAAAAAATGAAATACAACATGGAAGACATGAAGAATTGATCTAAAATTAGACATGGAAGGATTGACAAAGTTGATACAAGAAATGTTTCCTAATGGCGAAAATATAATAGAGGAAACTCATGATGAAAACAAAATAAATGTTAATCAGGATTTCATAAACTCTAATGTTGGATTGGGGACCACCATATTCTAAAGATGGATATGAGGAATTTTGATGGCAAGGATCCTGTAACATGGATACTACAGATGGAGCAATATTTTGATCTCAATAATGTGCAAAACACACAAAAGGTATGCATTGCAGCTTTAAATTTAGAACAAAATACATTTGTATGGTATCAATGGCTTTTCTCCCATAAAAAAAATTCACTTGGTCAATTTTTACAGAGGAAATGATAGCACATTATGAGGACACAAAGAGCAACACCTTCTTTAGCCAATTGGTAAATCTCAAACAAAAGGGTTCAGTGGCGGAGCACATTTAGGACTTCCAAAAATTGAATATAAGGGTAACTGATATTCCAGAGGAACACAAGATTGATGTATTCATAGGGACTTTAAAGGATAACATCCAACATGAAGTTCTCATTTGGGAACCTGATTCATTAGAGAAGGGATTCAGGTTGGCAAGAAAAATTGAATGTAAAATTATGGTGACAAGGAGGCCTACCACTCACATCTATAAATATGGAAGTGTTTCTATTCCTAGACTTCCACAACCTACAAGGTTGAAACCACAAAAATTGGAAGAAAAATGAGAAAAAGGGCTTTTCTACAGTTGTGATAGAAAATACACTAAAGGTCATAAGTGTGCTGAGAATAAATTATTTTGCATAGATTGTGAAGAGGAGGAAGAAAATAAACAATAAACTTCAAAAGAAGAGGATATACACCAGGAACCAACCCTAGAAGAAGAAGAAATAAGTCTTACCATATTGTGTAATGCACTAGAAGGAATTACCACTCCTCAAACTCTCATGATAGAAGGACATATCAAGAAGGAAAAGGTAATAGTGTTCATTGATTCGGGTAGTACCCATAATTTTATTCATTGTAAGATAGCCAAGGAATTGAATTTCTTCCTATACCTAGCACCAGAATGTCAAGTGATGGTTGCAAATGGAGGAACTATAAATTTCTCTGGAAAATTCCATAATAGCAATCTAACCATGGGGGAATATGTATTGAATAGTCCAATGCTTTCCATTCAATTGGGAGGTGTTGATGTTGTACTAGGAGTACAATGGTTACAATCTTTGTGGACAATAGCTTTTAATTTTCAAGAAAATTTCTTGAAATTTTATTTGGAAGGAAAGGAAATTGAATTACGGAGTATTGCAGGGAAGCTGGGAGAGATAATAATCTCTAATGTCATGAAAAATATTCTGAAGAAATAAAAATGAGGCATATTTCACAATTATTCTCACTAGAAGTTCCAACATCGCAATCATCTATTTCTCCAGATCTAGAAAAAGTCTTGGACAATCATTCCAAGGTGTCTGAAACTCCCAAATAAATCCCACCTATTTGTGATCATGATCATGCTATTCATTTGATTCCAGGAAGTGTTCCTCCAAACATTAGGCCTTACATATATCCTTATGTTTGAAAGAGATAAATTGAACGTATGATTGCAGAAATGTTAGAGGCTAGTATAATTCAACCTAGTCAAAGTTCTTTCTCTTCTCCAGTAGTATTGGTGCACAAGAAGGATGGATCATGGTGCATGTGTCTAGATTATATGGAGCTCAATAAGCTCACTGTTAAATAGAAATTTCCCATTCCTATGATTTATGAATTATTGGATGAATTACATGGCGCTACTTATTTTACCAAGTTGGATCTTCGTTCAGCATATCATTAAATTAGAATGAAGACCGAAGATATTCCAAAAACAACATTTCGAACTTATGAGGGTAATTATGAATTTTTGGTCATGCCTTTTCACCTTACCAATGCACCTTCTACATTTCAAGGGTTGATGAATTCCATTTTCAAACCCTTCCTTATAAAATTTGTGCTAGTATTTTTTTATGACATACTAATTTACAGCAGGTCTTGGAAGGATCGTGTTCAACATGTTGACAGGGTGCTCAAACTATTGGAGGAGAAACAATTATATTCAAAAACATCCAAATGTTTCTTTGGAGTACAAGAGGTGGAATATCTTGGTCATATTGTATCTCACGAGGGTGTTAAGGTAGACCCTAACAAAATTAAATCCATTAATGAATGGAAAGCCCCCACAACCATAAATTAGTTGCGATGATTTCTTGGGTTAATAGGGTATTATTGCAATTTTGTAATTATGGGAGAATAGCAACACCTCTAATACCATTATTGAAGAAATGTGAATTTTCATGGACTCCTGAAGCAACTAAGGCCTTTGAAGATCTTAAAAAGAAAATGTGCCTAGCACCAGCCTTAGCTACACCAGACTTCACAAAAACCTTTATTGTGGAATGTGATGCCCAAGAAATGGAATTGGTGTTATTTTAATGCAAGAAAGAAGAGACATTGCTTTTGAATGTCGTCTAATCAAAGGAAAGTATTTATACAAAGCTATTTATGAGAACGAAATGTTGGCAATACTACATGCACTAAAGAAATGGTGACCTTACCTACTGGGAAGGAACTTCAAGGTAAAAATTTCTCATGATAGTCTTAAAAACTTCTTGGAACAAAGACTATTGTCAGAAAAGTAGTAAAAATGGGTCAAAACGATGTTGGGTTATGACTTTGAAATCACCTACAAAAAAGGGAAGCTAAATGTTGTTGCAGATGCACTCTCAAGAAAGGATGAAGAGGTGGAAGCATTGCTTTGTGAAATTTCTATTATCTAACCAGATTGGATAACCGAAGTAAGGGATGAATGGAAGAAGGACGAAGAAGTGTGGAAACTCATTCAAAATTTGAAGCAAGATCCTAGTACAACTCATACATTTAGTTGGAAAAATTATTCCTTATGGTACAAATATATCTTATATCTCTGTAATAATTCCCAACAAAAACAAAAGATTCTATTGGAATTGCACACTACTCCTTTAGGAGGAAACTCAAGATTTTTAAAAACCTACCACAGGGTGAAGAAATAATTTTTTTAGGATGGCTTTAAATCTAATATTCAAAATTTTGTAGCAGAATGTTTGGTTTTCCAGCAAAAATAAAGTTAAGACAATTAAGACCTCAGGTATTCTTCAACCTTTATCCATTCCAAGTCAACGTTTGGGGAGATGTAAATGGTTTTTATCACAGGTTTACCTAAGTTCAAAGAAAAGAGTATCATCATGGTGGTAAGTTGAAAGACTTACCAATTATGCACACTTTTGTGCATTACCTCATCCATTTAAAGCAAGTACAGTTGCTACTGCATTTATGGAAACAATTCGAAAGCTACATGGAAACCCAAATATTATGGTAAGCAACAGAGATCCCATTTTTACTGGAAATTTTTGGACGAAATTATTTCCTTGTTTGGGTACTCAACTAGCTCATAGCTCATCTTATCATCCTCAATCTGATGGTCAAACTGAGATAGTGAACAAATGTTTGGAAGGATATCTTCATTATTTTGTATCTGATAAACAAACACAATGGGTCAAGTGGTTACCTCTTCATGAATGGTGGTATAACACTTCATTCCATATTGCAGCAAAAATGACCCCATTTATGGCACTTTATGAATATCATCCACCATCCATCACATCATCTTTAGGAGAAAATTCTTAGGTTAATGAAGTGGAAGACCACATTGAGCATCAACAACAAGTTCTCCAACTCTTAAAGGATAACATCAATTTGGCACAAAATCAAATGAAACAACAAGCATATCAACATTGCAGTGAGAGAAGTTTTGATGTAGGAGACTGGGTATTTTTACGGCTACAACCATACAAACAAATTTCCCTCAAGCAAGCTAAGAAAGATAATAAATTATCACCAAAATAATATGGTCCTTACAAAGTGTTGCAAAATATTGGTACTATCACATACAAATTAGAGCTTCCTGCTTCTTCGCGGGTGAATCCAGTTTTCCATGTTTCATGATTAAAGAAGGTTATAGGCGACAAACTTCTAGTTCAAACAATATTGCCAGATTTGATGAGGAAGGTAAAATCATATTGGAACCTGAAATAGTCACGGAAACAAGAACTTGACGGCTACGAAATTGATAAATTTCAGAGTATCTCATCAAGTGGAAGAACTTACCCACTGAAGATTCTACATGGGAGGATGAGAATTTTATAAAGAAGAATCTAGAGCTACTCAAGCATTGAGGAAAACACTTTTTTGAAGGAGAGGGGCATGTTAGTTCCCCATATTACTAGTGTAGTCCCTTATTGTTATTGATTGTTATTATTGTACCCTTGTAACCCCCTTATTGTTATTATTGTTCCCTTACATTATTATTGTTAGGTCGGCTAGGATTATATTATGACCCCATGGACCCCTATATATATAAGGAGGTTTTTTCATTTGTATCATCCAAGAATTTTTTATTTATGTAATGTATTGGAGGTTTCCCCCTCGAATTTGTTGGTTTCTAAGGCATTGATCTCTCTTTTCTTCTATTTTTGGAGCTGGGTTCATAACACAAATACTCTACTTCTTCCATGCCAAAGGAGAACTTGAATAATTTGACAAATAATTTTTGATCTTGGAGCAATTTCAATATATGGTCAACATGTTGAAGGTGTTCGTCCCTTTTATGTTGTAGATGAGAATGTCATCAAAAATACGAGGATGATTTTTTGAAAGGTTGTCTTGGGAATTTCAACTTCCTTCATGTGTATTTGGTGATAGCTCGAGTGGAGGTTTAGCTTGGTAAAAAAATTAGCACCATGCAGTTCATCAAGAAAATCATCACATACTGGAATAGGAAATTTGTCCTTGATAGTGAGTTTTTTTAAGGGCTCTAAAGTTGGGACACATGTGCCAATCTCCATATTTCTTTATAACAACGACCATTGAAGATGAATAAGCGTTGGTTCTAGGATGAATAAAACCTGCTTCAAGGAGTTCCTTGATGGTATTTCAATTTCATTCTTTTGTGAAAAAGGATATCAATATGGAAATGTATTTGGAAGCTAGGAACTCAATAAAAAAGGGATGATACTATCACGTTCACCCCTAGAAGGTGGGATCTCTTTAGGATTTTCAAAGACCCACTGGTGGCAATCTAATACTTGTTGTATATGAGGATGAATATGAGGGGGATTGGATTCAATGGCTTGGAAGGAATTAAATTTGGCTACTATCCCATGATTGAACTTTTTTAAAATTTTCTCCATTCAATGCTAGTTGATCATAGTAGTATTACCTGCCAAGAGTACCCTTAATGTATGATTGTGCTTGTTCTACTTAAATCTCATATATAAATCCTCAAAATCCATTATGATGGGGCCTTGTGTGCAGATCCATTCGACACCAAGGAGAATGTCACAAGCACCGATTTCAGTGTAAAACAAGTGGGTTTTTAGTTGATTATCCCCCATCTGAAGCTTAATATTTTCACTACATCCTTCACATTTCATCATCCTCCAATCAGCGATAAGGAATTGGAAATTAGACAACAATTAAAAATTGTTGCTACTCTCTTATGGACAAAGTTATGTGTGCTACCACCATCAATGAACACCACTATTGACTTATGTTTAATAAAACCTCAGATTTTGAGATTTTGGGGTTAAGAAATTCGATCCAGGGCATGTAGTGATATAATTGCCTCATATGGCATAGTTGTAATATCATTTTCTGGGTTGGTTTGGGGTTCACCCGCTTCTTCGTTAGGAACTTCAGTGGATGGAGCTTCATTGGTTGACTTGTTTTCAGTAGCATCTATTTGAAATAATTTTGGTCCCTTGTATTTATGTCCTGGGGAGTACTTGTCATAAAAATAGTAAAATAATACTTGTTTCCTTATTTTGGCCATTTCTATAGGAAAAACCTTTTGGACCTTAAGTTTTTGGGTGGGGCCTGTAGCCTGGGTGGGACATGCCTTTGCGATGAAATTTGGGTGATTCGACTGTAAATTTAAGTGGAATTCTACATCTATGGCCTTTTGGCATGTGTCCAACCAAGTAGCTGGGTGATGCATTCAAACATGGGCTTGGATGGCTTCCTTTATGCCACTAATGAATCATTTCAAGTAAAATGCATCTCTTAGTCCTTTAGTGTCGATGGCCAATTGTTCAAAATCTGCAATATAGTCCCTTACTTTACCTATTTTCCTGAGCTTAGTGAGATTACCTAAAAATTGAGATTCTTGATCAAAGTGGTCACAAATGGATTTTGAGAACATGTTCCAAGATGGCCTCCCATGATAACAATTTTTATGCCAGTACCATCTCTCTTGGTCCAAGTAAAGGGCTCCCACATGTAGTTTATTTTCATCCTCCCAGATATTATTAAGAAGGAAATATTGTTCCATTTGTGCCACCCATAATGCAAGGTTAGATCCAAAAATTTGTACATGTCAAACTTGGGTTTCTGGTGGCTCGAAGATTGGTGATCTCCATGGAAATGAATGTGATGGTTGGATTCTCCTTATATTTTTGCACCAGCACTATGTTCTTCCCTCATGGGTTTGTGAGGAATATTTATAAATTCCATTATCTTTGTGATATGGGTTGTAATGAACACTTGGAAGTCATTGATTTTTTTCTCAAAGTTGTCAACCTTCTCGATAGCCCATTCTGCATCCATAACATGAGACACAGTACCGATCATACACTAGCTCTAATCAATTTTTGAGCTTACAGAAGACTAGTATGCTTGGAAAGAGGCCAAGATCAAAACTCTAGTGACGTGGATCGCTTAAGGCCGCGTTGGGAAATATTTCGGACCGCTTGAAAATTGGGGGCTTATAAGTGAATGGTACAACTGTGACCAACTCGTCATCCTGAATATTATGGGCTAGGTCCCTTGCAAGCATCCTGAGATGGCCCCAAACTTTTATTTTCCTTTTTACTCTGAAAGGAGTTTTACTCCCAACTAATCAATATTGCAATGGTCAAATTCCAGGAAACTTGATACTGCCAAATATCTTGCTAAAATCGAGCTTGGACTATAGTAACATAAACCCCAAGGTATTTTTACTGTAGAATATGTTGCGACAATTTGATCTGGACTATGGAGACGAATACCCTCACTGTAAAAAGAGTCTTATTTGTGTTGTAAAAACCCCAACTGTTTAATCTGATCTGTACGATGGTGAGAGAACCCAACTACTGGATCTGATTTAGACAAAAAACATCGAGCCCCAACAAATAGATCTAATTTCTATGAAAGGTTAGGGGATGATCTTCAGATAGATGAGGTAACTATGGTCTCAAAGTAGTGTCATGTGCTACATATCGCAATATACATAAGGTTCCAATAATAGTACTCGGCCAAATATTTCAGGGTGCTAACAAAGGAGGATCGACTGTACCCTTAGCCTTACTGCTTGACTACCCTATTGTACGTGTGAGTAATCTCTGTGAGTGTTTTTATCTATGTACTTAGAAGTAATATTGAAAACGTCTTATCTAAGGTTAAGTTTTAGGTTACCCTAGCGGGGATTCCTATATACCCAAGGGTACGTGGAATTGTAATCCGTGTGCAGTTTTGTCTAATGAATTACTACTCTAAGGGGTATCCACAGGGGTTACAAGGGAGTCCAAAAACTGTGCCCACATCTTGTAGTTCCTGCATGCATGCCTCCCCAAATCCGTAGGTTTATGCGCTCAATGAAAAATCTCCTAGTTTAAATACTACAAAACACGTCTCTAGCCTACAAATAATCTACGAAAATTGGAGGTTCATTTGGCCCTGTAAAGTTATTTGATACCACTTGTTATGCACTTGACCTGTGAGAAAACCAGAATACTTGAAATATCAAACTATATGGCCTGAAACACAAAAATATTACATGAAATGAGACAAGATACAAAGACATTATATTATTCAGAAGCATAATGCAATGTTCACTTGCCTCTTCGAGCAGGAAACCTCCTATAAATCAAATCTTAATTACAATAAGAATTGATATGTCTTCCTTTGCTATCTAAGACTATTTATAGATTTAGGGCATCCAAAACCATAACTACTAGTGGTCCCTCGAATAACATGGGTTAACCACTTTATTGATTAACTATTGCATATTTATAACTAATTTTGGTCCCTTTTCTATAATGCGGTTCAACCACTTACAATTATTATCAATGCAGATAACCACTTACGGGATTTATTGAATCAATTAACTAACTATCACTATAATAGGGATTATTACATGAATAAGGGAGATAGGGTTAGACCCTAAGATATTTTATATTCTCAACAGTGATAGAGAAATAATTCCATGGTCAATGGGATTGTTGGCATGAGGGGTCCTGACCCAGGTTCAGATTTTATGGATAAACCAACAAAACCTCCAACTACTGGCCCTTTCGGCAGTGGTTTGCTTGTGCAGACCAAAGTCTCACCCAAAGTAGCATGGGGGGTGTTAGAACCAGTTTGCGCACCTTGATGGAGAAATTAATGAAGTGGTCCTCAACAAAACCCAATGAAAACTTATACAGATGCATGCAATAATATATAACAGAATTACCGAGAATGCGTAGTCATTCACAAAATAACACAGAATCATTGTTCGTCTTAGCACAAATAAACATAGTAGAACCAGATCCAGATCTAATAAATGCAGATATTTAACATATCTATTAACCATCAATATCCATTCATAATCATATAAGATATCCTTGCACAATCATCAACAAGTAAGACAGATAATATGATCTTAGAAAAACATAAGCAGTAAATAACGTAGATGCATAACATAGTAAAATTCCCCAAAAATTATGCTTTCTATTATCTTCAAATCTATCAATCAGTACATCAAATTTCCCTTACAAACCCCTACAAAACCCTTCCGTGAACACAACCAGCAGAGTTTGCCCACAACCAGGACTAGGTCTTCACGCACATAGACACCAATAGCCTCTTAACCCAACCCAAACACCCTTATAGATGCATAAACTCATCATAAAATCAAGAATTAATTACACATAATTCACTACTTATATTTGACATGATTTATATATTTATATATTCCTAGCATGCAAATACTATGGTCTCATTCAATGGTTTAAGGCCCATGGTTTACCATTAAGCCCATTTATATCAAAATTGGGAACTTTGACCCACCCCAAAGCCCCTTGAATCCCTTTTATGCAACGCACAGATACACAATTATACAAAGAGATATCAAAAATAGTGACTTAGGGGATCCCACTCTAACAAGCCCCAAAAAAAAAACATGTGACTCGTCTCGAGTCACTAAGGCATCAGCTCCTTAGTCTTGGCCTAAAGTGTTTTAACAGAAGTTTGGAGAGGAAGCACTAACTCGAGACTTTTCTCCGCTACACTTTGCACTTGTTGAACCATATTCTTTGTAGTAGGACCTTCAATGACCATATCTATGATACGTTGAGTCTACCGAATTATTTTCAAAGTGTTGTCGAGTGTTTGTGATAATTGGAGTGCTTCTTATGCCCATGATTGCATGCACTCCTTCAGTACGTGTTCCTTGTGGTGAAATCCTTCAATTTCGGTCTGTATTTTTCTACACTCTTGCAAATGAGCAAGGCACTATGTAAGAACCAATGTAGGCACCACTGTCTTGATTTCTTCAAACTATTGTTCCTTCTGGTTAAGGGCGTCATGCAGTTGCTTCATTACCAGATCAATTTGTATAGAGTTCCAAACATTCATGGAATTTTTCAATAAAATATTAGATTCAGTGGTCTCAATAGCAATACTATCCCTTGAATGTTTTACTTCCATTTCTCTTTGTGCGCGAACCTCTAGTGGGGTCTCTGACTACAATTTTTTCTGGAGGTCCACAATTTGATGCTCATACTTTGTGCAGATAGTTTTCACTTCCGCGCGCACTACTTTCACTATAACAACCAATCCTTCTAACGTTTCAATGGGCATATTTGTGGCCATGATAGCTATAAATGTCTCGATATACTTGGTTTATTTTAGCCTCCTGCACAGTGCGCTGGTCTTATGCCTCTCTACAAGTTGCTTCTTCTTATTGTTTTTGTTGGTGTGCTTGCGTGACCCGCTATTGTGCATCGGTTGTCTTCTTCTGTGTAGTAGTATCTCTCTAATGAAGCTCATCCATCATCACTGAATGGAGAAGGTGTAACTTGAATGAAAGTAACACAGAGATATTAATATGCACATCACCTGAACCACTTAACTAGACATGCTTTTTGGAGCCCATTTCAATTGCTGGTAAGGGGATGTGGAAAAATCGTGCATCCATTGATGCTGGTAGGGAAACATCAAGTGATTGTGTGCTCATGACCTGCACACTCATATTACTCTTCTCGAGAATTGTTGTTGTGTTGATAATTTCTACAGTTGTGATGGGGGTGGCTTCCTTCTCTGTTTATTTTTGTGTCATTGTTTCTGGAATTCTCGTTGTCAGTTTCTCAATAGCTTTATTTGATGATTTTCCTATCGAAGTGCGTTGCTTCATCGAGGTAGGTTGTTCGAACCATGCTAGAATACATTCTACTGTTACACCCAATAAATCTTCCTCTCTCACCAAATATGGAAGCTCATACCATACTCCCTCTACAACACCTTTTGAGTGAATATGAATATTATGAAACGTAGCCTTGAAATCCATGATCATCTTATATTGGTCATATAATGTAGGTGATAGTCGTGACTTTGACTACACTTCTTGGTTCAATGTAGCATCTTACAAAACCTAGAAGATCTCATTTTCTTTCAAACACACCAGGTCAGAAGAGTTTCATACTGTTGCGTAACATGCAGCTTCACACATATTTAGTTAAATTTTGTGGAACTATGTATCTTCCATGGATCGCCATCTAATCTGTGAAATTAATAAAAGGAGCCAAGCATATTGGAAGGGATTTCCTTCCTCTTGTGCTTCAAGCACATTCTCTAAGAATTCGTTGCATAGGTAATTGCACCATTGTAAATGAAGGATTTTCACAACATTCTGCAAGCATAATCACATGCGTGGGCACCTCCTTAGGCTTGCACTTACACATCATCTTGCAAGCCAAGACTAGAATACAAAAATGCACTGTGGGGTCATTAATTTCCTCCACTACAAAGCCCAAGATCTTTGTTTTGACATTATATTTCTTCTTGATTTGATCTGAAACTCCCTTCTCCTATGCTTTACCTCCAAAATCAGTGATAGTTTTGGCCCTCTTAGAAAGTATACCTATGATTCTATGGATTAATTCTTCATTGATATGGATGTGATCTACAAACTAGAGCGTGTCATTGTGAATGAGAGCTAGCAACTATCGGACACAGATATCATTGATAGGGTTGCGCCCAATATGAGGAATCTTCGGAAAATTGAGTAGGCCTGCCTTGTGCAAACCTAACACCCCCCTCTTTGGCTTGAGCCACACAATGCCTATTTCATAGGTGACTTGATCAAAATATAGCTATGGAGAGAGCTTGGGAAACTTTTCAACATCAACGATGTGCTACTCGTCAAATCTCAACTTTAGAATCTTCGCGTGCATGTCCCCTTCCATTGGGACATTCTTAGGGACTAGGGGTACTTGAATACTTGCACGTTCCTCGTACAAGTCCTTAGGTGGCTTTATAGAAGGTTTGCGTGACACAATATCTCTGGGTAGCCACGAGAGTGGGGCTATTTCAACTACCTCCTTGTCTTCTTCCTCAATGGCCTCTGGGACTTTTCATTTTCAATATTGCTAAAAGGCACGATCTTGGGGTCTTCTCTCGGGGAGATCTGCACGTTCAAGAGGACTTCCCCTTTTATTCTTGGATGGTGTAGGTATTTCCAAAATAGGAAATTCAGGCATAGCACGGTCATCACCTAGTCTTGTGGTTGTCATATTTTCAATAATTGGGTATCCTAGCTCTACTCAGCACAATGCATCCTCAAACCCTAGATCAAAAATAGACATAGACACAACAAATGTGATGGAACACAACGAGCTCAAAGCACAAAAATCACTCAGAAATTAAAGGTAACTATTGTGAACCCATAGTTCATGCTTATACTTGTGGCACACCCTCAACGACTCCTTCTACATTAATTAGGCCTCACAAAATGTCCCAAATCTGGAAAAATCCATTCATTAAATGCATCTTAGATGCTCCCAAAAATGATAATAAATTTGTTGTATCCAATTTTACTATTCCAACGGTTGGTTTTTGACACCTCTGCGACCCAGTCAATATTTTCTCATAGATACCACGTGCGTGTCACACCTTACTACGCATATAATCCAGAGATAAGGATAACCATCTACAAATAGCATCGTGCCCGCCCTCCCCCCCCAACATAGGCTTGTCGACCAGGTAATTAAAATCATATCAAGTAGTTTCTATGACATCCCTCAACAACTGCAAACCCAAATATTATGGTAAGCAACAGAGATCCCATTTTTACTGGAAATTTTTTGACGAAATTATTTTCTTGTTCCGGTACTCAAATAGCTCATAGCTCATCTTATCATCCTCAATCTAATGGTCAAACTAAGATAGTGAACAAATGTTTGGAAGGATAACTTCATTGTTTTGTATCTGATAAACAAACACAATGGGTCAAGTGGTTACCTCTTCATGAATGGTGGTATAACACTTCATTCCATATTGCAGCAAAAATGACCCCATTTATGGCACTTTATGAATATCATCCACCATCCATCACATCATCTTTAAGAGAAAATTCTTAGGTTAACGAAGTGTAAGATCACATTGAGCATCAATAGCAAGTTCTCCAACTCTTAAAGGATAACATCAATTTGGCACAAAATCAAATGAAACAGCAGGCATATCAACATTGCAGCGAGAGAAGTTTTGATGTAGGAGGCTGGGTATTTTTACGGCTACAACCATACAAACAAATTTCCCTCAAGCAAGCTAAGAAATATAATAAATTATCACCAAAATAATATGATCCTTACAAAGTGTTGCAAAATATTGGTACTATCACATACAAATTAGAGCTTCCTACTTCTTCGCGGGTGAATCCAGTTTTCCATGTTTCATGCTTAAAGAAGGTTATAGGCGACAAACTTCTAGTTCAAAAAATATTGCCAGATTTGATGAGGAAGGTAAAATCATATTGGAACCTGAAATAGTCATGGAAACAAGAACTTGACAGCTACGAAATCAATAAATTTCAGAGTATCTCAACAAGTGGAAGAACTTACCCACTGAAGATTCTACATGGGAGGATGAGAATTTTATAAAGAAGAATCTAGAGCTACTCAAGCATTGAGGACAACACTTTTTTGAAGGAGAGAGGAATGTTAGTTCCCCATATTACTAGTGTAGTCCCTTATTGTTATTGATTGTTATTATTGTACCCTTGTAACCCCCATATTGTTATTATTGTTCCCTTACATTATTATTGTTAGGTCGGCTAGGATTATATTGTGACCCCATGGACCCCTATATATATAAGGAGGTTTTTTCATTTGTATCATCCAATAATTTTTCATTTATGTAATGTACTGGAGGTTTTCCCCTCAAATTTGTTGATTTCTAAGGCATTGATCTCTCTTTTCTTCTATTTTTGGAGCTGGTTTCATAACACAAATAATCTACTTCTTCCATGCCAAAGGAGAACTTGAATAATTTGACAAATAATTTTTGATCTTGGAGCAATTTCAATATATGGTCAACATGTTGAAGGTGTTTGTCCCTTTTTATGATGTAGATGAGAATGTCATCAAAAATACGAGGATAATTTTTTAGAGATATGGTTTTAGAAGGTGGTTCATGAGGCTTTGAAAAATGGATGGAGAATTACAAAGACCAAATGTCATGAACAAGGAATTTTTACGAGTCAAACCTCTCATCAACTCGGAGGGGAAGAAAAATATGGAAGAAGTACAAAGACCTTAATTAAACCTATTTGCGGGGGTAACGCCTATATAGAACGAGAAGGCGTTATAATGCGAAGCGATCGGTGCATTGGCCGCGTTGCAGTGGCTACGGCAACGCTACATTTACAGCGGAGGAAGCGTTACCGTGTTTTAAGGTTTGAATTGGGAAAAGACGCAGAGAATTATTTGAATCTCGAATTTTCCTCACAAAGGAGTCGATTCACAAAGAAGCTGAAGCACCCGATTCATTATTGAAGGTCATTGCCATAGAAGGGGCGAACTCCAAAGGACGAAAGCATAGAGATAAAAGAAACATCTAAGTTTTCCATTCCAAACTAGTGGAAAGAGGAAAGGGCAACAATGGCCTTCTCCCTCTCCCCTAGAAAATTTGAAGGCTCTTAATTGAAGAGTCAAGGAGCGCTCAAGGTTCTTGTATACTTGTGGAATAGAAAATAATTACATTGTGAAGGCCAAGAGTCAAAGAGGTTCCTAGAGAGGCTTGTTGACTTGGACTTCTTCACTTGAGAGATAAGAGATTGGGAGGTGAGGAGGGCACATTTGGCGCGGTTGTAATCCTCCTTCTTTAAAAATCAATAGGACTGTGTTCGTTTTGTCCATTCAATGCTTAATATTGTCATTATTGTTTGAAAATTTACATAGTATGATATGAATGGCTCATATGTGTATAATAGATGTTTATTGTGTATTGATTTAATTGATAGGATACATGTTATGTTAGAAATTACGCGAGTGCTTTCCTTGATTGCGGGACTAAGATTTGGAGGCTGGTGAAGAAGGACTCTTGCTTCATTGCGTAGCACCCTCCAAGGGACTCTAAAATGTCGAAAGAGGTAATTCTCTATTGTATTCCTTCCAATTTATTTCGAGTTAATATGAACATGCTCATGCCATCTTTGTGAACAACATGGCTAATCTTCTTTGTCTGCCTCGAGCCATAGGAAAGCCAGAAGGATATTAGAAAACCAACAACCCAAGCGAGTTTACCATATAGTAGAATTGGTGACTCCTTTGGGATTTTCCCCATAGTTTCGGACTATTTCTTCCTTCCTTTCTTCTCTCCTCATTCTCAGATCCTCCCAACCATTTTTGATGCCGGTAGACATACCAAACGCTCACGAGTTCAATCTGTTCTGTTTGGGAAAGCGAAGAAACTTTCACACAGTTATCCGACCTCTGCGGGTTATCCGGTGCATTATAACGTGAGTACATGCTTAAATACGGTGCGTTATAGCAGCTGTATTTTCTCACGAACCAGACGTTACTCGGCCAAAAACCTTGTTGTTCAACTGCTGTGATTATGTTTTAGCTATAGAGTTTTTTGGCCATCGGTACCTTTCCTTTGGTGAATCCCTGTTAGCATGCGCTGGGCGGAATTTTTGTTTCTCTTGTTTAGTTAGTGTTCAAAGCATTTACTTTTTAGGAGAAATTTTTTTTTTTTTTTTTTTTTTTTTTTTGACGTATCTGGGTGAGTTTGTTAGTTTTAGTCATAGACTATTGAAAGAGTGAATAAGTGAATCTTTAAAAGTGGGCTATGTTATTTACATGTTGGTGCATGGATGATTGAAAAAGAAACCTCTCCCTATAGAAACACTCTTCATTGAATTTAATGTTTCAAGCCTGTTTTGCATGGTTTCTCGAGTCGAGTCTCACTATACTTCATACGTCCCTCCCCTCCGCAAGACTAATAATAAAGTACACTAAAAATAAACGATAATAAAATCAATCTAATTACTCTTTTTGAGCTCACACAAATAGTAGTTAGGGCTAGGATCTTGGGTTAGGAAAGTGAGAAAACTACCCAAGATCTCAAAACTTGAAAACTAGAGTCATTAATGAGTGAAATCACTCATATTATCGGGGCCAGTTCCTTTCTGGGAGCTCGGCGCGAGACAACACTTGGGTGCACTAGAAGGTAGCCGCCAGCCCATTTGCATCTATGGGTGTGTTATATATTGGGGTTCCCTTCGGGGAGGTCGAAGTAGATCGGGGATTTAGGTACTTTGCCCATATATCACCTTGTCCTTGTGAGTGGACCCCACGATGATGTACGCGATTTGAGGTATCCTTAGTGGCCATACTTTTAGGGACTTACACAAGGTAGTGGGATGGGTTGTCTGGTACCTAAAATAGGCAGAACCCCATATCTTCGGTCTTTAGGAGGCACTCGTCTTCACGAGAGTGCTTGCACTATCATCGCGAGGTTTGGCGAAGCTCTAGAGTGGCCGTAGCGTACTTTAGAGCCAACCCTCTTTGTATACTATTGTGATCTTGGTTTCATCACCAATGAACGGTAGTACTCGGATGGGCACCTATGCGGATGTATAGTGATTTTAGAGTCCTTTTTATTTTGTTAGGTGTGTGGTTACAGTCATTTGAGACTTTCTGTATCACAATTTAATAAAATTTGTTAAAATTAAACCGGTCACCATGGCGTCCCACACGACCCACAGTCATCTCGATAATGACAGGTCTACCTCCTTTCACTCTTGAGGAAGGCGAACCTTGGTGAACCTGGGCCTTCTATGGAAGAAGCGGTCTCCTCGACTAATATTGATTATCACATAGACCCTTATCGATAGGAATTCTGGAGGACCCTTTCAGCGAAGGGGTTGTACCTAATTACAATCCTCCTCTCAACGTCCGTTAGGGCTGTGATAGTCAGTTCCACCATGATAAGATATGTACGCGGCGCACAACATCTATTTCACCACCGGCATCCACGGGGGTCGATACCAATGGCAACCATCCCTGGTTTGCCACCATCCTCCCCAGAATTGGTCGGGTTATATGCCATTGTGAGGCCAACCCGGCGGTCAACATATACCTACCCCCAACCCTATGGTCAACACAACTCATAGTATTTTACCCGAACCATTCGGCATCTACTCCCTACATGACCCGTTGGGACCGTGGTAGCTCCTTCACGAGCATGACTACTTGATTGCCCTTTAGCAACCCTTTCGAGTGGAACCCTCGGGTTGAGTTCAAACCCCCTGGCCACTATACCGGGCGGTGTTATCGGCACACGGGTAGCGGGGAACATATCACTTCCCTTGCAATCCTCGGGACAAATGGGACAGCCCATTGTAAATACTATCCCATAAGTGGTTCAAGCACTAGGTGTAGCATCTATACCATTCCCCAAATTATGCAAGTACTAGTATGCCTGCAGGAAACTCTATTGCATCCATTTGGACTAACTAACAACCTCCATCTAGAATGGGAGGGCACTTTTACTAGAGGCAGCTGTTTGCCCATGGCCTGCACCTATGCCCTATGGACGACAATAGTATGTTCCTACTCCTCCACATGGGAGGTTTTTATCAAGTCCCACTTACCCCACAGTAACACGTTGATGGGGGAACCTATGGTATAAGTAGTCATTATGCGCATGGTTAGATTCGGGGGCAAATCCTGATTGGTCTTGGCGGCTTGGACTTATACGAATATCCATAAGCTGACGACCCCATTAACCACAACCCTTTGGCCTCCGGGTTCCGCATAATATTCCTTCGAGCATCTCAAAGTTCGATGGGAAACATGGGGACGACCTGGCTGCACACATCACTACCTTTCATTTATGGTCCATATCTAATTCCATGGTAGATGATAGTGTGCGGCTTCGGTATTTCCTCGCACTTACGGGAAATGCCTCCAGTGGTACATTGAATTGCCACGCGCGCCATCGGCTACATTTGGCGCTTTAACGACGGAGTTCTTAAATAACTTCCAACCACCAATTAGAGTGGAAACCATAGCAGAATTTTAACCTTGTTGCGTCGAACACGCCACCCACATCTCCGATCATATTCATGAATGGAGACGTAGGAGGAGCTCGTCAACGCGATCTAGGACCATCTCTTGGCCAATTGGTTTTGCAAGTCTCTTTACCCCTCTCTAAAGACATTGGCCTTTTCACAGTGCAGTGAAAGAAGATCAATGTATTCGTCATGCCCAACATTTTGGATTTAATCTATTCACAATCTAACACGCTACGATCTTGCTCCCCCATGCCTGGTAACCCAAATCCTCCGGCTACTCGGAAAATCGAGGCTCATGCGACGGTCTCGTTGGCGCACGATCTGGGTGTAGCCACCAAACGGTCTCGGGGGCAAACCTCCCGACCATCCTCGGCTACCACCGCCCCCCACCAAGCGACTCCTCTTCCTCCGTGAGTCGTCGGTGCAAACCTCACAAAAACCTAGCGGGGAAAAATAAGAAAGAACAAGAAAAAGACTCCTTCTTCGGAAGAAAGGTCGGATAATTAGAATAAACCTAATCAAAAAAATATTTACGAAATGACAAAGGGAAGGATAACCCCATGAAATTTCCTTGCAATATCTGTGTGGAGGACCACTTGACCTACAAATTTCCTTGGCGATGAATGCACTAATTTTATTGCAAACAAGTATTAGTGAGCCACCTACCATTCTTCATAATCCTTTCCCTAATCAGCAATGACAACATCAACACATGGTTGACAATCCGCCATAACCCCATCAACGGGGCAATGGTGGTTCGCATCCTTAGGTGAAGGACCATACGCCATTTATGGCATTGAGAGTGTTGACCTTCAGAGCTCGGCTAAGCTTTGTAAATCCTACAACTGAGGCTCAAAGAACCTGGTACTAGTTCGAACCCACTATGGCAAACGATTTGCATATCGAACGACCTAATGCGCGACCACGTAATTCGTCCCCCCAGAGGGACACTTCGACATCGTCATAACACCTACGCACGTGTGCAGAAGCTAATATTGTAGAAGATTTGGGCTTGAGCACGGGTGCCAATGTCTGCTCTCGAAGTATTGAAAACTTGTCCAGCACAAAGGAAAGCCTTGCTTTCGGCCATTGGTGGAATAGACCCCCAGGATTCCATGCTAGCTATCTTTGATATGGAAAAATCCTAGACTCGCCTCTCGCACCAACTCGCATTCCAAGTGCAGGTTGTGTCGAAAGGGAGACCAATCCATCGCACTGTCATAGGCGAAGGTGCTTCGACTTGCGTTATGTCACAAGCTTGTTGGCTCAATTTAGGTTCCCTTATCTTAACACCACCGTCGAATTCCCTCAAAGCCTTCAATGGACACACGTTCCTCCCAAAAAAATACCTTGCTAGCTTTCCCATCACTCTGAGTGGGAAAACGGTAACCATGGACGTTGAAGTCATAGATCGCCATCTCGACTATAATCTATTGCTCGGTCGCAGTTGGTCTTATGCGATGACCGCCATTGTTTCTTCGGTCTTCCGACTCATCCTATTTCCATTGGATGGAAAAATAGTCACAGTGGATCAATTATCCTTCTGCAACCTTGATTATACCATGTTACCAAGTAGCACTGTACCCCTAATAGGAGGCTTTCCCAACTCTTACGTCAGTATCAGTACCGGTCTTCTGAAGGCGTCTTCCCTACTGGGTTGTTTTCCTCTCCCGCCTCCAGAGATCCCAAACATGGTTGCAATGATATCCACCACTTTGGATGGCTCTATCGACCCATGGATCCTTCCGGCACCTTCAGACATTGATTCCTACGGAGATCAGATGCCGCTCTCACTAGCCGAGTTGGCCTACCAAGCCATCCAAATTACATCTGAACCCTCCACTGCTATCGTTTCGACCAAAGGTACAAACCTCCCACCCATCACAGTTCTTTCTAAGGATCTCCTCAATGAAGTCTTGCCTATAAATTAAGCTATTAGAGAGATCATGTCTCTAGAAGAACGACCTTGGGGAGAGTTTCACCATCGCGCTTCGATGATCGACTCGGACGTGATAAAAACTGAAATCCCATCCTTTGACAGATGGTTCCCTCCACTTACATGACTGTTCAAACTATCAATTCAGAAGGGAACATGGGTAATATTTCTAAGACAATGCTCATTGATATCTCGGTCAAAACGGGTATCATGGAAAATATTTAGATTAGAGCCGATTGCAGTCCTGAGGAAATTGCATGCTTCACCCCCCTTTTCAAGGAATTACGAGATGTGTTTGCTTGGTTTTATGACGAAATGCCTGGCATAGATCCATCTATAGTCGAGCACGAAATCAAGATTTATGACAAACTTTTAAATTTTGGTTTCATCTATCCTGTTCCTTTGACGGAATGGGTTTCCAATTCGGTTCCCGTTGATAAAAAACGAGGCACCATTCGAGTTTGTGTTGACTATCGTGATCTGAATGCCGGTTGTCCCAAAGACAATTATCCTACGCCGTTCATAGATCAGATTCTCGACGATTGTGCCGGATGCGAATATTTTTCCTTCATGGATGGATTCTCGGACTATAACCAGATTGAAATTAAAAAAGAAACATAAAACTGCCTTCATCTGTCCTTGGGGCACATTTGCGTATCGTAAACTCCCAATCGGTCTGAAGAATGTTGGAGAAAATTTTCAACAAGCTATGGACTACACTTTTCACGACATTCGACATGTTGTATAGGCTTACTTGGATGACCTTCCGACCCATTCCAAGAAACGACCTGATCACCTCGCTCATCTGAAAGAAATTTTTGCTAGGTGTAGATTCTACAATATACGTCTAAATCCTCATAAGTGTGTATTTATGGTCGAGTCCAGGCATATGTTAGGTTTCATTGTCTCCAAGCATGGGATTAGGGTTTATCCCGATAAGATTAAGGCGAATGTCAAATTTCCGGCACCACAATCCATCCTTCAAATCCAACGTTTGCAAGGGAAGGAAATTTTTTTACGTCGATTCATCGTTAACTATGCTGAGATGATGAAAGTATTTATGCGATTATTGAAGAAAGGAACACTATACTTGTGGGATGACCAAGCTCAACGGTAATTTGATGCTTTAAAACATGCACTTGTTTCAGCCCCACTCCTTAGTGCCCCCGACTACTCACGCAACTTTCTCCTCTACCTGGAAGCCTCACCATCCTCAATTGGAATGGTTCTGGTTCAAGTTCACAGTGATGACAGTGAACATGTGATATACTATTTTTCCAAAGGTCTAATCAGACCTGAACTACGTTATTCACATGTGGAGAAACTTTCTATGGCGGTAGTTGTTTCCGTCACCCGAATCCGACACTATATATTGCTGCGACAGACTACGGTTATTTCTTTGGAGAACCCCATGCGACACATCCTGTCTCGACAAATTATTGGAGGAAAATATTCCAAATGGATCATAATCCTCCAACAATTTGATTTGGTCTTCACAGCTGCCAAAGCAAAGAAATCCTTCGTCTTCACCAAATTATTATTGGACCTTCCCATAATCGACCCCGGAGAAGTAGCTCATGATCCATTTCCTAATGAATTTGTATACTTGGTCAATTCTTCGGACCCCTGGTATGGAGACATTTTGGTCTACCTACAAACCCAATGCTTCCGCCCAACTCTCACATCTGATGACCGTCGTCGTATCCGCCACCATGCAAAACACTACCTCGTGCTCAATGATACACTATATCGTCGTGGTGTCGATACTATTCTCCGATGTTGTCTCATTTTCGATGAAGCAGAACGCGTTTTGAATCACTGCCACACAGGGGCATGCGATGGTTGTCTTTCGAGCATAGCTACTGCCCAAAAAATCCTGCGTGTAGGTTACTATTGGCCCACTTTGTTTAAAGACTACATTACAACGGTCCAGAAGTGCCATCCATGTCAAATTTTCACAAAGAAAATGCGTGCTCATCCTACCCCCCTTCATCTGGTTATCTCCATTGGTCCTTTCGCTAAATAGGGAATTGACTTCATCACCTGCAATCCCACTTCGGAAAATGGACACAAATACATCGTGGTTGCAGTTGACTATTTTACGAAATGGGCGGAAGCCATTCCCACTTTTAAGGTCGATGGCGAAACCACCACTCTCTTCCTGTTCAATCAGGTAATTTTTCTGTTCGACGTACCCCTATCTATTGTCACAGATCATGGATCCCACTTTCAGAATCATATGATGACCAAATTAACATCCATGCTAGGTTTTCGTCAAGATCAATCTTCGTCTTATTATCCTCAAGCTAATGGTCAAGTCGAAGCCATAAATGGCATCCTCAAAACCATGATTCCTCTACTGGTCGGAAATCATAAAACCACATGGCATCGGAAGTTGTATTCCATGTTATGGGCATACCGAATGTCAGTCAAAACTGCCACAGGCTTCACGCCATTTCAACTTGCATTCGACCTGGAGGCAGCACTTCCAATCGAGTGCGGAATTCCATCACTCAAACTCGCTGTTGAACTCCTGCCTGGCACCACCGCCACAGAAGAGCGCTTGCTCTCGCTCGATCATTTGGACGAAACTCGTTGAGATGCTACACTAGCACTCGAAGCTCACCAGCACCGAGTCAAAGCTCAATATGACAAATCTGTTAAGCCTCGTTCTTTCCAAGAAGGCGATCTTGTTCTACTCTATGATCAGAAACATGACCTCTTGGGGGCAGGCACGCTCCAGCCATTATGGCTTGGTCCTTACATCATCACTAAAGTCCTCTCAAAATGGGCTTACAAACTTCAGGACTGTAATGGAATTCCACTCGCGGAGCCCCGCAACGAGCTCTATCTCAAGAAGTATTTTGCCTAGTTTCACAGTAGGTGTATGCTTTGTAATTTTATGTATATAATTTTTGCCTATTGTTTTGATGTCTCTTGATATTTTTTGGTTTTTGAGGTGTTTTTCTCATGTACACTCTTTTTTTCACACAGATGTCGTCATCCTCCTTACCATACATCAGATATGCGGACGATGCTAATCGTCACACTAGACACATTGCTTCAACTGCTTGGGTTCTCTACACTCCTGAGTCAGAAATTCTTGGTTATGGGGGGATTTTCCTAGGTAGTGCCACCAATAATGTTGCCGAGTACATGTCAATGATCCAACTCCTCACGGAAGCGGCATCTCGTGACATCTCCAGTTTAGTGGTCAGGTTAGATTCCCAACTCGTCATTATGCAGTTAAAAAATCATTACCATGTCCGTCATCTAGTCTTGTTATGTTATTTTTTAAGGGTGCGACTTTTAGAACGTCAATTTCAAACAATCACATTTGAGCACGTTCCTAGAGAATTTAAAGCATTAGCCGATTCTTTGGAAAACTATGTGTTAGATTGGCATTTGTCACATTTATTATAAAAGATTTATACACGAGTATATATATTTTCACCCCATTGAAAAATACATAAAAAATAAAAAAAAACAAAATCACCAAAAAGTATGTATATATATATATATATATATATATATATATATATATATATATATATATATGTCGTGTCCAGTACAATAGTTACATCGAAAAATCTTCCAAAACTTGGGTGTTTTACAAAAACTTGGCTATACTAAGCCACGCTTTGACACTAATACATCCACTCCGCCAGCTAGGCCTGATGATCATGGTAACATACAACTGCTCTAGCTATCCTCCTTAGAGGCACCAGGTATCTCTCCGGCACACCTACGGTATGCCGCTGCAAACGAACTGGAACCTCCCACATAGGAAGGGGTGGTATACCCATACTCAAACCCTCCAGGTTTCTGGAGAGTTCATGTAAAATCTGGGCATCATCATCCTCGGCGGCTTCCGCATCCTCTGTTGGTGTGCCAGCCCTGGGTAGCTGCAGTCCTCGCCGTGCATAGCGAGGGGCCCCAATTGGGCGGACAGGTGCCACATCTGTGTCAAGCAAACAAAGCTTCATGTCAAGACATAATTTTCACCCTAATTCAACAAAAAAATTGCATAAACATTCAAAAGACAAAAACAAAGTACTTCCTACAATACACTGATCATTTCCTTCTTACCATCGAGTCCCCACTGGGTGCCAGGGGGAAGCACTAACTCCGGATCGCCTGTGAAGTTCATCCTGCATAGGGACAGTCCTCAATCATAATAATCTGGGAGTTCAGCCATTCAAAAAAATCCATCATCAAAATAGTGGTGGACGGGACCCTCTCTAGTCCGCGGAAGCAAAGCTGCCCACTGAGCCTACCTCGGCTCGCGTGGGCCCAATGCCGCTGTAATGATCCTGGGCCTCATCAATGGTACCTACTCCAGTAAGAAAGAAACGATTAGTGTACCATACCCAAACTCTCTCTGGGTACGGGTCTTGCATGCGGTAAGCTCTGCTCGTACCGGACAGATAACTCCGTCACACCAGTCAAACACCTGAGGCTACATACAGTCCAAGGCTAGTAGCATCTAGGCCTTGGTGGCCACATGCTAACTCTTGGCACCTGCCAAGCGAAAATTCATCCATAATATAGACCTCAGTGGTCTCAAAGTCACCCGTGCGATCGGTACCCGGTTGCTCACAACCTGTGTGTCGCGTATGCAATGCTCAAGAATAAGATCAACAGTGGAACGCGAGTCAGCTCTGGACCCTGTCAAGTTGGGCCTCGGTCCACGACATGATAGCCCAGTCAAAAATTACACATCATCCTTCTCAATTGAGAGCTCATTGCCCCCAATCCGAAAGACATGGTGCCGCTCATCCCATTGCTGAATCAGCCACCTCAGGAGGTCCTCTTGACCCCTCATCAGTTCTGAACGTGCATATTTTATCAAACCACATCTGCGGAGAGCCATCAAGCTTGCAGAATCAGTAATCATTTCCCTTTATTCCCATTCATGTTCTCTCTCTCGCCAGATACTCATGATTAACAGCTGAATACCTGCAAATGCAACATTTTTAACTGATTAAAAATTGCCTGGACCACTTCAAAACGTTGATAAATGAGTTGCTAAAAAACGCGTTGTCCCTAACACTAGCTATAGTGTAAAACAGAGTGTGCTAACGCGGCATCCCTTCACGGGAAGTGCGCTTAACGCAGATATAACACTACTGGCCCGTGTTAGCCGCAAATATTTTTTAGGGCCTCACAAATTTCCCATTTTGAACCAGCAAAACTTCATAAAAATACAATTAAATGATAGTAGGAGGTTCTAGCTCTTACCTGGATCTCGCAGGAAGGAAAACCGTTGCCCAGATTGACCGCAATCGTCAGTTGAAGATTTCACCCCTTTTCACCCCAGAGCTACTTCATAGCACTCAAAATAGTGAAAATGAAGGTCTTCTGACCTTCTTATAGCCAATTCTGGGGCACAAATATCTTAAGCTAGTTGGAAAAAGTTGTGAATTCTTGCTGCATATGTGTTGCAATTATTGAGATTTGTTACTGATGTTCTGATGAGTGATCAAGATTCATATGCAGACATACACATGTTTTGTCGAGCATTCTTTTTACGGTATTTTTCTTGCTCGTCAATCTGAAAAACCTCGAGTTCCCTTCTTCGGACTCGTTAAACTTATACAAAGTTGATATCGAGCATTCTTTTTATGGTCTTTTTCTTGCTCGTTAATCCGAAAAACCTGGAGTTCTCTTCTTCAAACTCGTTAAAACTGATATGAAGAAGCATTGAGCTTTCTTTTTAGGGACCTTTTTCTCTCTCATAAAACTGAAAAAACCCCGAGTTGACTTTGTCGGGGTCACTAAACTACCACAACAGAGAATCAGGAGCCATTATTTCCCTCTTTTTCAAAGCTCTTTAAATCGAAAAAGTAATCGAGTTTTCTCCGCGTGACTCGTTAAAATTTCACGGAGGGCATCGAGTTTTTCTTTGTCGGACTCGTTAAAATTTCACAAAGAGTACTGAGTTTACTCCGTCTCCTCGTACTCATAACAAAATGAGGTAGACGTCCATCGAACATAGATTTCTCACTTTTCCAGCTTCGATGGACTAACTCACGGAAAATGAACTGTTTCGGGCTTACTATTCTCCCTTTGCTGTGCCCGGTTATCAAGACATGACAAAGGTACCCAAATGGAGTTGTCTTTTACGACATTTTTCAAACTCTCTAAATATGAAAAATTCACCGAGTTTACTCATCTGGACTCGTTAAAACTAATCAGACGGGGTACAAAGTTGTCTATTACAACATTTTTTAGACTCTCTAAATATGAAAAATTCACCGCGTTTACTCGTCTGGACTCGTTAAACTTAATCAGACGGGGAAAAATTTGGACAAAATGGATACTACCTCTGTTACATTTCAGAAAGGTCGATTTGGCAGCAAAAATCTTGAACATGGCACTTCCCAGAAAACTCTTTCGCAGTTAACCGAACCCTACCATCTATGAGTATTAGCCTTCATCTCCCAGTGTCCTAACACCGGTAAAATCCTAACACACTCTTTGGTGGTCATTAAGCCTCAACTGCCTAGTACCCTGTTACAGTGCCTTCTATTGTTCAAGCAGAACTCGCTATCTACTGCTCCTCTTATCAACCAAACCGCTCATTATTTTAGAAATTATTTGTCATCAGACATCCCCATTTACTCTTCATTATCTCCATCACAAAAAAAATCATTTGGTTTCCGTTTCGTGTTGACTGATGTAGGACGCCTCAGTGCCTACCTTTCAACAGATCTCTTCCTATCGACTTCAGCATCTTATCTAGGAAGTTGATCCAGAAACCCATCAGTACCTAGATACTTGCAGACTTCAGTGGCAGGTAGTCTTGTGTTTGATTAGGAGTCTTCATCGTTGGCTACTGGTCGAATGATTCTATGAGTGTTAGACTTCAACTCTTTTTATTCACACTCGCTAGATTGTACTATGCATCTTAGGGACCATCATCATTATCGGTGGCCACCTTCGTGTCTGTTAACAATTTTCATTATCGACTGGTAATCAGACGATTTCTCACATGTTCGACGACAACTCCTTCATTCACATGTTGATAAATATGCAGTTTAAGTGAATCGGCGGTCAAGACCGTGGGGTAAAGGTTACATCGTTAAAGTTGTGTTCCCTTCCCCAAGTTGCGATATTGTTTATGGAGACAGCTTCTTCATTCTGATCCTATTATGACAGACACTTCCACATTGTGCTCATCGGTGGACAGATTCTTCATATCTCTATTCTAGAGAAATCATGTTGTTTAAGCTACTGAGCATGGGAATGCCCGACTCAAGGCAGATACTATATTTTCTGACATATGTTGTTGTTTTAGGTTTTCCTCAGTCTTTCAATCTCTTTATCTCTACTACACACATTATAAAGTATTTCGGCCATCGTCTTCGTCTCTGACCTCAAACTTTAGGGGGCATCTGTTACAGGTCAAAATACCTCCTCATCAGCGCAGAGGAGAAGATAAATATGGAAGGAATACAAATATCTAAACTAAACCTATTTCTACTGAGGTAACACCTCACTATAACAACACAAGAGCGTTATAACGCACCTGATCAGTGAATAGGCCGCGTTAGTGGCTAGGGAAACACTCTGTTTACACTAGAGGGCAGTGTTACCCGTGTTTTGAGTTTGGAACGGGAAAAGCCCACGGAGAATGATTTGAATTTCCAGCTTTTTCTCACAAGAGAGTCAGTACAAAAAGAAAATACAAAGCACTAATCTCTTATTGGGCCTTGCCAAAGACAACTGAACTATCAAGGAAGGAAAAAACATGGAAGTTGAGGAAACATCTTGGTTTTTTCCATTCAGAACTGATGGAAAGAGAAGGGCAATGATTGCTCCCTCCATCTCCTATAAAATGGAGTTGAAGGCTCTTGGTTCATGGTCGAAGGATTGTCAAAGTTTTTGAATACTTGTGAAGTAGATATTATTGTTGTAGTGTGAA
Source organism: Pinus albicaulis (assembly GCA_034641835.2). Classification (NCBI taxonomy): domain Eukaryota; kingdom Viridiplantae; phylum Streptophyta; class Pinopsida; order Pinales; family Pinaceae; genus Pinus; species Pinus albicaulis. The sequence goes on along the minus strand of CM076575.1, from coordinate 1,005,784,364 downwards.
GGTCAAGAGTCAAAGAGGTTCATTGAGAAATTGTTGATCAAGACATCACCACTTTGAGAGATAGAGAGATTGGAAGGCTGAGGGGGGCTTGGTACAACCGACGGTTGTAATCCTCCTTTTTATAAATCAATAGAACTGTATCTGTTTTGTCCATTCTATGCGTTGATATTGTCATTGTTATTTGATTATTTACACAGCATGCGATGAATGGCTTAGATGTGCATTGTTTAAATGTTTATCATATATTGACTTAATTGATAGGAAATACTTGTTATGGTAGAGATTACACGGGTGCTTTGACTGATTGTAGGGTTGAGATTTGGAGCTGGTGAAGAAGGATCTCTGCTTCACTGTTCAATGCTCTCCAAAATACTCCAAGATCATTAAAGAGGTAATCTTCCATCTTATTCCATCAAGTTGTTTTAAGTTGATATGAAAATGTATATGCATTCTTTGTGAACTATACATCTAATCTTATTGTCTACCTCGGGCACCGGAAAGCCCTGAGAGGGATATTCGATAACCAACAACCCAAGCATTTTACCCTATATCAGTAGCTGCATACTATATTGGAGTAGTTGTGTAGTGAGTTATAGTAGCAGAGGACCATTTTAATTGTCTTTTGGGTTTGGAAATTTGATGTATTGTAAGCTTATGTATCAAAGTTTTTTTATTAGTAGCAGTAGATTCCTGTTGTTATTGAGTATTCCTTGTGCACTCTGTGAACCTTCAATTGGTATTAGAGCGACGTGCTCCATTATGTTGTTTTTTTGTCTTCCGTTGTTGTACTTTGTCCAATATTTCAATTGGTATCAGAGCCAAATAATCCTAGAAGTCACAACATTAGAATTCGAGGAATCAGAGGATAGTGAAGTAAAAAAAAATCATGCCTTTTGCATAGTATTTGTTCACAGAAGATTGAAAAACTATCATAATTGTTGATGGCTATGACTCATTATCGAAGAAATCATTGAGAGATTTATATAATGTTGCAAGAGCTATTTCCCAGGTATGTGTAGCTGCTGGGGTATCAAGAAACTGGATTGAAACCATGAGCAACAAGCACAAGTAGTGGGTTTTAATGAGGTTTGGAAAGAACACATGAAGTAAGGATAGCAGACCCTCAGCCATACATTGTGTTAGTTCGCACATCAAAATATTTGGTCAGTCATCCATTGTAGACTCTGAGGTTGCTGCAGATTAGGGGAGGAGCTCGGTAGACTCTGAGGTTTTTGCGGATCAATGGAAGAGCTCAAGGCCTTCAATTTGAGCCTTGATTTGATTGTTGTCATTGGATATTTTCCTTTTTTTTTTTTTTTGAAGAGGAGGTTGAAGGTACTAGCACTAAACGGCACCTTTGGTATTTGGATTTTAATGCATATTTTAATGTCCAACACTCATGTTGTATTTGGTTGAGCTTTCACATTTTTTCCATGGTTTATTGAACATGATTTTGATCTTTAAGCCGATAAAAGACTTGCATGTAACAAATAATTTTCTTCTTGGAATGGCTTTAAAGGGAAGCCCACTATAGGTTCATTATAAAAGTTTTCTTTCGACGCCCTACAAGGAGTGTGGTCTGTGTAACTTGTGAAAGACTCATCTTGATCATGGAAAGACAAACATGGAGTTTGGAATTGGTTCGGGTGATTTGGCCTATGGTTTGCAATTGCATTGTAGGGCATCAAGGAGTGCCAACCAGCGCAAGGTTGGAGTTGTTGCTAGGTTTGGAAACTGGATATTTGAGTGCAGTCCTGTGGAGACTCAGGGAGGAGCGACACTAATTACTGTATGTATGCTTCTGTGTTTTTCGTGGATTGAGTTGATTGGAAACCAGATTATATTATTTGAAAATATGTGCATCTTCGAGGCACAATAGAGGAAAGTAAATGTTTGTTCTATTTTTTATAAAAGTTTTTTTTAATGCCCTTCATGCATCCATATGGTGAAAAGAGTTAAGCTATATAATATTTTTTATTAAAAGAAATATTTTTTAAAAGATATTAAAGGGTTATTAAATATTTAATTAAAGGTTGCATGGATGTTCAAAGGCCTTCTTTTAAAACTGAGTTTATTAAGTGTGAAAAGTTTGGTGATAAAGTTTTAAAAGTGTATGTTGCATGATATGAAGGTTTATAAATTTATTTTACGTGGAATATATTTTTTAAGAGAATTATAAAAAATAGGGGCTTTATTGTGAAGTGAATTTAGTGCCTTGAAAAATTCTCTTAGTTTACCAAAAAAATTTCGTCTTTTTCAAGCTTCAAGCATAACAATGTTTTTTGAGTGAATATTTTTCCTTACTGGGGTGCATACTAAAAATCATATTTTTTTGGGGGGAAGATACCTTCATGTAATCAAAGAAGCAACTATAAGACAAAGGAAAGAAAGTAGTCATGGGTTTCAAAACGCGACTAAAGCAGATTAAGAAAATGAATTGAAAACAAAAGGGAAAGATCGTTGCAGTTTAGGCTGGAGCCGAGGAACTCAGAAGTATTGCTGAAGACAGAGAAGAGAGTGAGGGTGAATTGAGTAGATTTGATCTCCTACCACCACCTATGTTTACTGGTAAATATTTTGATTTATGGGTTATCATAATGCTAACTTTTCTTTGAGCTAAATATTTAATTGAGCATCACTCTAATAACCAATATGAAGAAGTATGCGATGTTTTAGCATTGAAATTTATAAAACAAGGATTGGATGAGAATTTTTCGTACAAGGTAGCAAAAGCTACAACTTCCAAGGAAGCATGGAAGATCTTGGAAGGCGAATTTGGTGCAAGGGGGAGTAATAAAGTCAAAGATCATAGTGTCGTAAAGCCTCTTGAAGTAGTGCTTCAAGATGAAAATGAAGATGGATCTATAGCAGCAAATATAGAGAGAGATGAAGAGTTTGGTGAATCTCATGAAACTGTTGATGATGTGTTACAAGAAAAAGTTGATGTTGGCATAAATAATTTTACCAATGGACAAGCCACTGATTCTGTGGATCCAACAATTGAAATTGTTGGTGTTAAATTTGATGAAGAACATTTAACTAGTGATGAGTGGTTGCAAATGATGCAACAGAAACATGTTATTGATATGTTGTTATATGGAGAGAGAAAATCACTTGTGTCTGTAAATCAAGTGGACGAGAAATTGTTTACAGAAGCAGAGGTGGAGAATCAAGATTATGAGACATCAACATAGTAAAAGAAGGAAGAAGAGAAGAAACCTCTCATTCCAAAGAAGAATGAAGAGAACCAATATGGTTCTGAAAATGTTTTTCCATATAAAATTATCATTGATTTTGTGCATGAAGATGTTAGAAGCAACAAAATATGAATAAGAATTAAAGTTATTTGAAACATGGCTTGAAATACCATGGGTTGATGATTTTTGCATAGAGTTGCAGCAATGAATGTTGAACACAACATGGATGATGTTGAAAATGAAAATGTCAATGAAATTTTTATGTATTGGATTCTTGAAGAGATAAAATTCTATTATGAACTTATGTTGCAGAAAATTGATGATCAGAAAATTGATGATGAAGAACAAACTATAGAAGATGAGATGTGATAATAGTCCACATACAAGAATTTTTTTGAAGAAGTAGAGGACATCCATGGACATATTGAAATTATTTTATTATGTTTTTATGAAAAACAAAGATATCGCGATGGAAGAGCTACAACATCAAATGAAGAAACTGAAATTTGGAAACTACACCAAAACGGGAAATATGAAGCAATTTAGAGGATACAGAATTTGGAAGAAGTGAAAAAATAAATCTAGCTGAAGAGCCAATGTCAAATATTTTGAGTTACTGTAAGCCTAGCTAAGACTTAGACCAAAAAAAATGTTTAATTTGTGCTGATTCAAGGTTAATTTTTCAGTCATAATTAAGGGGGAGTGTTGGAAATAATTAATCGCGACAACACACTGGCACCGCCTCACTGCACACCATCTCATCGTCCTCGTCATGACCTATTCATACTCGAAGAGGCACCACCTCCATGTCTTGTTGATTTTTGAAGGGGCAACACCACCTAGATCCATTGGAATTGAAAGAGGAAAAACTAATTTTTTAAATATATGTAACCGACTTAATTTTTGTATAAATTGAGATGAGCCACAGTCTAGATGTATGGTCCAAGATTAAATGCAACTGCAACTGCATACTCTATTGTAGTAGTTGCATAGTGAGTTATAGTAGCGTAGGACCATTGTAATTGTCTTTGGGATTTTGAAATTTGATGTATGGTAAGCTTATGTATCAGAGTTTTTTTTCTTAGTAGTTGTAGCTTCCTATTGTTATTAAGTTTTCGTTGCACAATCTATGAACCTTCAAAATAAATTCAAATCGATTTCAATATTCGATGATTAGAATAATCAAGGATTCCAATATTATATCTGTTATCACTCATAATTTTGCGAGTCATTACTTGACATGGTCATACAGTTCACTCCTCAAAAGGGTAAGGACTCCTTAAGATTTTTTCAAGTTCGCAAAGGAAATTTCATTTTTTCATATTTAACCTATCCTAAGTTTCAAGACCACCCTAATTTCATCTCAAAACCACCTACATATAGGTCACATCATGTTCCATCAGTCATCATTTGTTGACATATTTCATTTCCCAAGCTTACAACTCCGAAAAGAGGGTTTTATGTTTTCAGAATGCAGAATTTTCCTATTTTATACATGTTTTTAGAATGCATATTCTGGATAGCTGGAGATGTGTTTCAAAAAAAAAAGAGAGGGTTTTATTCAAGACATACTGAACTACAAAAACCTCCTTCAGTTTTGTAATATTTATCAAGGATAGTGAGAAAAGAGCTCATCTCTGAACCCTATGTTTTTCAGAAAAAACAAAGTCATTTTAGTGATGAGTAAACTCGCTAAAGGAGAAAAGGATGTTTTTTGAAGAGGAAACACCTAAAAGCTCTTAGGTTGAGTTGGCTTATGTTTTTAAAGGTCAATGGCATGTTGAAAACCAATTTTATGTAGCTGGAAGGTACGTTTTTGAAACAAGGCAAAAATTTGGAATTTACACTGTTTATGACAGTCTCGTAGCGTTTCCTAGTCTTGAAGCCATGAAATCGCTACGAAACCACCTGTAGTTTTATTTTTGTTTAAAAAACCACTTTTGGTAGTTTACAAGAGGATGAAATTATAGGGAATATGTGTCAGAACATGATGAAGACCATGTAAGAGAAGAAGCAAAAATTCTGATGGCAAAGGTCATTTTTGTATGCTACGAAACTGCTGAAAACTATTTTCATAACGAATTGTTTTTTAAGGTTTCTGAGAAAATGAAAAGATAATTTGGAAATATGAAAGAGGTTTTTCTTCAAAACATGCCCCTCTACAAAAACCTCTCTCCGTTTCTACAAAGCTACCAGGTTTTAGAAATTATACACTCATCTTTGCACGCTACGAAACTGTTGAAAAATTATTTTCGTAGCAAATTGTTTTTTAAGGTTTCTAAGAAAATGAAAATGTATTTTGGAAATATGAAAGGGGTTTTTCTTCAGCACAGTCCCCTATACAAAATCCTCTCTTATTTTCTAAAAATCCATCAGGGTTTGTAAATTATACACTCATCTTTTCACGCTATGAAACTGTTGAAAAACAGTTTTCGTAGTGAATTGTTGTTTAAGGTTTTTGAGTAAATGAAAAAGTATTTTGGAAATCTGAAAGAGGTTTTTCTTCAGCACAGATCCATATTAAAAAATTTCTTTCAATTTATACAAAGCTATCAGGGTTTGGAAATTATATACTCATCTTTGAAACCTATTTTTTAAAGAATTTTCACTAACCAGATTTGTGAAAAAATTGTAAAAATTCGACTTGGAGGAGGTCCAGCTCAACATCCACGTGGCATAATGACACATCAACACTCTAGTACACTTAGAAAATTAGTTTTTTTCAGTTTATAAGGGTTATTGAATTGGTTTGTTGAACTATTAATGAAAGAAGAGTCCTTTTTGTATTCAAAATCTGCAAAATAGAAATATCCCTAGGAAGTCTCCAAGTGATAGAATCATGTTTGAAATAGGTTTATGATGTGGGAATTCGAAGCTAACAAGGCGAAATATCATTTGTATGAGTCATAATTCTATAAAGGACTTAGTTTTAGAGTTAGAAGGGGTTGGGAGATGTTATGAAGGCACTACTCTTGTAATCTTTGTCTATCAGCAATATACAATTGCAATAACTTATTTCAGACCTGAGATTCATCTATGTGTTCTTATGAATGTTTCGTATATCAACCTTTTACTTCCTCTCTAGTTTTCTAGTTGTATGATCACTTGGAATTCATGATTACATGCTCCAACTTCCATTTATACACCTAGTTTGTTGTTTTGTCATGTTTTGTTAGTTTGCTTATGTATAATCACTTGGAATTTGTAATGTTCCTAAATTAGCTTCAGCTAATTGGAACATTAATTTTGCCTTGTTCATTTTTGTATTTCATGATTGATGAATAAAATGTAAAGGAGGATAATAAAAAATCCTTAAATCAAAGAATAAATACATGCCCAATGTGAAAAGGGATAAATCTGGGCCTTTTGTAACAAAATCCACTTGTGTGTGAACAGAAATTGGACCACCTTGGAGAACCAGCGCAGTTTTAGAAGAGGGATCCAATGTGAAAGGGGTTAATTCCATTGAAATGGTTTAGGGTTTGTGCACCCCTTCAAGTTATAAAAGGGAGGAGAGGGCTCAAGAAAGGGTTGTTGAAGTATTTTCGAAATAGAGGTTGCTTGAGCAACTCTAGCTCTCTTGGCTGTTTAGCCTAAGAGAAGAGGATTTCCTATTTAGGAATCCTCCCTCCTTCCTTGAGTAGCTCATGGAGGAGAATGCATTGAAATGAGCCACTATCCGACATTTTGGCCAAGCTCCATATATTAGCAGTGCTGGTCCTGTTGAGGATTTTGCAGCTGCTTGAGTTGCAGCAAGTGGTAGTCTAGATCTGCAGAGATCTAGTTGTTTGGAGAAGATTTCTCTCAGGGAGGGTGTCTTGTGACCACCCGGAAGAGGATCTCTCTCTTCTTTTGTATTCAGATCTGTAAATTATAGTATTTGCTTCATTCTTATACAGCTACTGCGTAGTCCCTCTCAAGAACTGCGTTTCTGGACTTGAGGGTTTTATTGTTATTTTAGTTTGGTGCAATAGATGATATTCAGTGATTGAGGCTTGCCTCTCACTTTGTAAATCTTTGATGTAGCTACTGTTTAAGCTATTTTAAGATCTGATCTCTGTGATAATAAAGTCATCTTTAGAAATTCTGAGCATTCTGCAATTCTGTAGCTTATATGTCAGATCTACACTTATTCCGACATTATTTTGATGAAATTCCAAGGGGATCTTGTAGAGAAGGCTGAGTATTTTCCAGATCTGATATGGATCTGATGTTTCAGCCATAGATCTGTCATAGATCTGAGTTTTCACTTCAGCATCTGAAACCCTTGAAAAATAACATTGATATAATTTGCAGTCCTTTTCCTATGTGTTGCAACAACTCATTGCAGGGTTTTCTTCATAGAAATGTTTGTTTTTCCATGCCTAAGCTAAATAAATCCTATTATGAACCTGCATACTGATATTTTTTCATAAAATTATTCATACCCTTCAGAAATTACGCTGCCCAAGCTTCAACACTTTTCTGCATAATTTAGGTCATGGGAAATCAGGGTTTTTCTTGACTAGTCGGGAAGGAGGAACTGTTTAACATAGAAATATGCCTTTGTTTGAGCTGAAATTTGGCATGTGAGTCCCTCTTAACCTAATATAACATATTCCAGAACCTTGAACCTTAATTTTATGCATATTTTATTATACACCTATTTTAGTGCATAAATGCTGCTTTTCCCCATCTTTCTGATGATAAAAGCTAAGTAAAGAGTGCCGCTGTTATTTCTATTGGTTGCTAAGAGTTATCAGACATATTATGTGGTATATGAAGCCATCATACCTGAAGAATGCATTTTTCAGGCATGATTTGCTGAGTAAACCCTTTTGGGATATTACCTCTCGACAAGAGTCTATAGACAGAGTCTGAAACGGGCCAGATAGCCTCTGAATCTCACCCTCTCTTTAGAGGTGACTTATTTAGTAAATTTCCCTTCAGTAAATCTCTGGTTTAGATCTGATTTTTGATTGTTAATGCCTTAGGAGGAAATATCTCACTGATACCAGTTTGTGGGAGATCTGTTTAGTGCATCTAAACCCATTTGTTTCTGATGGAATTGCATACATAGGTCCCCCACAACATATATAAGAGTATCCAAACCTTGGCATATGCTTCATTTGCATGTTTTTCCTTATACAATGTTCCTATTGAGTAGCAGGGCAATATTCCTGAAAAAGGGATATTACAGTGGTATTAGAGCATGATATCTGGCACAGCTTGTGAGATCAAGCTATTAGTGAACTAAGAGCAGAAGCAGAGATGAGATTGATGGAGAGGATGAGATTACTCTCATCAATTTTCAGATTAGAGAAGGGCCTCTCCAAGGAGGTTCAACCAATGGAAGAAGAAGGATGCAGTGAAAATCCAAGAGGGTTTCAAAGCAGAAGAAGCTATAGTGAAATTCCTAGAGAATTTCAGGAAGATGAAGGAGTACCCAGTACTTCTTATGATGTGTGTGAGAATTCAGCCACACAATCTGATTTACAATGTTTTCACATCCCCACTTTCTTGCTGAGAGAAAGAGGAGAAGAAGAAGGAATGACAGAAAAAGAGACTCCCTCACTCTTTTTGTAGACCTTGAAGGATATTCAAGAAAATCTCAAGGAGATTGAGGGGGTTGAGGGTTGTACCAGTGCTGGCACAACCTTCATGTTCAATGGAGGAAGAATACACAGTTGCAGAAGAAGTTCTTGCTTCTACATTTCACCAAGGTATGGTCAAAGATTCACATGTTTTCATTTCAACCCATTGCATGGAGAGATCTACATTTCTATGTGCTGCTGATATAGAACAACAGAATTGCACTGTGTTGTGCAAAAGTAGTAAGGGAGGAATAAGATCTTCCCTTGGAGATATCAAATGGGCTGCATTTCACAAGCCCTTGAGATGGAGAAGGTGAAAAAGCATGAGAATACCGAGAGAAGAAGGGGAAGAGGGCCAATCTCATTCCTATCTATTGCAGAAGGTTGATGCACATAAAGAGGTGATTGGATTGCGCAGTGGAAGCATGGAGGGTTTTCTCCATCCATGTATTTAGTCACCACTAGATGATGTCTCATTTCCTGGAGACATTGCACCAAGAAGGCCACTTGATCAGCAAGAAGAGGTGAAGGCTTCACATGGTCAGGCATTGCTCGTTGATTTCCGAGAAGTGGAGACCTTGGGAGGTCTTGATGCAGTGATGAGAGTCTTGGGTAGGCTCAAGAAGGAGAGAAGTAGTCTCTCAACATCATCCACACCCACTCTCATTTCAGTTTCTGCGCTGTGGCAGGAAAAGCATGGGAAGGATGGCAGCCTTCCCACATCTACATTTGGCATGGGAGCTATGCATGCACATGACTCTTGGGAAGAGTTATTACAGTCTTCTCTCTTCTCTTTGAAAATGGAAGGAGGCTCATCTACGAGCTGCTCCCATTGCATGAGAAATACTTGTGGTAAGGGTGTTGAATATTTTGACTTATCTCATGTACACATGCATCCCTTAACCACATATGTGTAGGATGCTGCTCCAAGGAGGAGCATTCTTATTTTGAGGTTGCATGGTCTACTTGAGGCCATGACAAATGTTGATAACTACTCCCTAGGAGGACTTGGGGAGGAATTCTGTTTTGGAGGACATACTTACGTTGCCTCATCCATCATACACTTCCTCCAAGCTTATGAAGAGATTGAGGCAGCATGGAAGTGGTTGGAAGACCACATTTTTCAACAGTCTCTGTTGCAATTGAGGTCCAAACTGCGTTGGTTGTGTTGGTATCCCGTGTTTTGACAGTTTGGAAAATCAAAAGACAAGGCAACATCAGATCCAATATTTAGAGTTCCGGGATCTAGTCCTCCTGTTCTCAGAGAGGGATCTCTCAAATATTTGTTTGCAAAGGTTTATCTTGTGTGCTTTGAGTATGGATTTTAGACTAGTTATTAAGTGCAGATGTTTGTTTGGTTGGATTGAGTTGATACAACAGAACATGAAAGGTCTAGGAAAGATAGAAAGAAAGAGGAAATATCTGGTTCATTGGGCAATGGAGTCAAAATAAGGTCATGACAAACTCTCCAAGGGATATGGGATATCAAAGGGCAAATCTAACTTGGCCACAAGATCCTTTTGTTTTTGGAATGAGATGGACATTAATGATTTGGAAAGAGAAGTTTAATTCTCAACAAAGGGAACTTGAAAACATAACTTAACAATAAAGAGATATTTGATAGACAGGGCTAACCATAAATTCTACAAACATTCTTTAAGCAAATAATGACTTCAAGACAACTTTTAAAATGAAACCTAAGATTTGAGGAACTCCCTATTTCCTCAAAGATTTTATTTTTAAAGGACTTAGAAAACATATAAGATTCACTAATAATTACATTCATAGAAGAGGGAACACCTAAATAACATCTATGCTTACAACTATAAAGACCTTCAAAACAACTGTTCAAGCAATGGCAAAGGGAAAGATCAAAACCGACCTCTTTGATTAACTTAAAACAATGGTACTTCAAAGGAAGACTTCAATAACAGCTTTCAAGTGATAGCAGACAAGCAGGGAGAACCATAAATCATGCTGAAACCACTATTTGAGCTATTAAGGAAATAGACAAGCATGAAGACTAAAGAGAAAGTTTAAAGCCTCTAAAATACTTCAGCAGAAGAAAACATAAAATAGTGAAGGGTGAACAGGTCTAAGGTGCTTTCAGGAGTCATTTCTTAGCCTAAAACTTTCAACCTACTGTAGTAAGAAATTATGAAACATAATGAAAACAGGGGAAAAACATCAAACAGTTCAGAATACTTCACCAACAGCCAAGCTCATGGATCCAATGATAGAGCCTTCTCAGGAACAAGCATGCAACAACATCATCAAGACATCCAAGACATCAATTTGTTTTTCAACTTCAACAGACTTGTATATTTATTTCAGAGAGTTTCAGTGTTACAAATTGTAATCAAACAACAACCAACACTCACTCATCTTCTGCTATAGTATATATAGAAGGATGAGGAGGTGAGATCTGATAAAAGATCTCAATTACAATTAACACATAATTAAATGGCTCATTGGCCCTCGAGGGGCTCAAATGAGGAGACTTACATACATATCCTCTGTATTAAATGATTTACATAATGATTTCAAGCTTGGTAGGAGTTTTGTTGACCTTTGAGGCACTGCGTGGCGTCGAAGTAACTCTGCAGATACTCTTTGCATTGAAGTTCCTGGCAGAAATAACTTCTTCGGCTGTGTCGAGGAAAAATATCTGATCCTGATCAATAAATTCAGCTCCTGATTGAATACTTTGAGGCACAAGTGGCGCCGTGGTAGCTAGAGGGATAAATTTGCCTCAATTTGTGGCGGTGGAGGGTTTCCTGTCGGTGAAACCCTTTAGATTTGTTTTGAACTCTGTTTTAACCCGGGGATTAGGTTTATAATGATCTTTTTGGGCCATAATCCTCGTAAACAATCCATTAATCCTCTGCTCGGATAATTTCCTGGTCTTTAGCGCTGATACTCTTTCTCTGTGCTTGTTTCATGGTTTTCTTGCTGTCGTGTCGGGCTGCACATGGTTTATAAGGCATCAATGGTTGAGAAAACATGGATGAAACGTGCATTCCAATCCTGCGAGTGACTTTCGTGGATGAATCGAAGATGGGAGGGTCGTCACCCTCCTTCCCTGAATCTTCTTTGGAAACCACGAACAAATGATTTAATCCCTGCAAAATGCGAAAACTCATTAAAAAATACTGCTTTTATAGGCTTAACTGCATCGGAAGGTGTGTGGAGGAGCGTAGCCGTTGGATGGCATCATCCAACGGTCAGGATTTAATCTCAGAATGGTCGAAAAAGCATGGGGGAAGGAGGATTAGATCAGAGCCGTCGATTTGCGCTGAGATCGACGGTCGGGGATGATTGAGGGGGGTCCGGGTGTACGGAGGAAAAATCTTGGGGGTATACCCCCGCAGTGAAACTACGCCATTGATCTGGATCAATTTGGATGGTCAAGATGGAATCAGGGGATGTTGAAAGTCAAACGGAGGGAATTTGGGTGATGAATTTTGGACCGTCGATCTGCAGATCAGATCGACGGTGGAGATGCGATTGCCATTGTACGATGGCCTGGTTATCGCGCGGGCGCTTTAGTTATCCATCGGACACCTTCAAAGAGCGATAACCGTTGGATGAGTGGGCCCAGATCGGACGACGGAGATCAATTTCGCTGGGCATCCTGGTCCGAGCTATAACGCACGATGGACGACAGTTGGACGGCGGTTTTCAAATCGTACAAGGGACACACGTCAACCGTTGTATGGAATCGCTGGCCATCAGGGAAAAACCGCCTTCCGCTGAAGAGTGGTGCGATGGAAACCACGCGGTTTTGGGAAAACAACGCACGGACAGGGGGGGTCCACAAGGTAAGTCGCGCTCCGCACCGTCGGATCTGCGAGTTGGATGAACGGCTGTGATGCGTTTGCGTGGTAGGTCCACCCATTTTAAAATAAAAACACGTGACTTGATTTTTCACGTTAAAACTTTGGAAATGTGGGTTTTCAGACTTTACAAAGGAAAAATAGGACCGACAATGGATTTATTCATTGGTTTAGCGCCTGATTTCTTAGCGACTGGTTCTGGTGCCAGGACGCATGGACGGAGAAAGGGTTAGGGACTTAGCAAAAGGGGCTAAAGTCTGATGCATAGAAAATATGCATTTTTATGGTTTTTCAACGTTTTTTCAAAGGAGATGAAGGTTCCGATAAGGCTAAGAAGGAAAGAGGAGACAACATGAAATTATAGGATTTTCATGGGAGATGGAGGGATAGAAAAATGAGGTTATTTTTGGAAGAAAGGAAAAGGGAAAAGGGGTTTGCAGCAGTATTTTGGCTTTGGAAATCAGCAGGATTCTAAGTTTTGAAGGGAAACAGTAGTGGATATTACCCAAGGATAGGATTTTATCAAAAGTATTCAAGTATCAGCAATTTTAGTAATGAAATTGTTTCTTGAAGGCTATCCAACATCATTTAGCCACCATCTGATATGACAGATTTTTATGGGTGGCTAACAGTGGCTCCACTTGGGGATGGTTCCTTTTTGAAGGCATCAAGAACTGCAGACTTGCATTCTCTGGGAGGCTGATCAGTTGCCTCATCCATTGGGCTGTTTTCTTCTGCTTGAATGATCTTCTTTTGCTCTGGAAACAAGTTATCAATCATTGAAAAAACAATGGAACTTTTATCAACAAAATTTCTACCTACCCAATCCTACTGATCTAACATTTTTTCTTCATCTGAGTGCGCTTGGATTGGCAAACTCTCTTACAAAATTTTATTCTTTTTGAAAACAAAAATCTAATCTAGTTCTACTTCTTATCTCTTCATGGATCCAGATTAAACAGTTGGATCCATATTATTTTCTACCTAATCTACTGTCTATTGGGATTAAACTGTCCAACAGACTTTCATTCTCTAAATTTTATAACATAAATTTAAAAAAATTCAAGTCAAGGTTAAGCTGTTTGACTTGCTGTGATCTATAGCATAAAAACAAGCTGCACATAGATTATTATTTGCAGAAAATAACAACAAAATGGAAGGCTTAAGATCTGAAAGTTTCTCGTCATGGCCTTCTGTTTTCTTCACAGCTCTGTTTTTGCTTTTGTTTTTGAGCCGTCTTTTCTTTTCTTCTGGTTCAGGTTTTAAGCTGATTAGAACCAGATCTTGACATTTCTTTGACTCAGAAATTAACATAGATTTGATTCATCTCCTGTGGGAAACTTTGGTTCAGATTTTGAGTTTGTTTGAACCTTCAATTTCTATCCTAATCTATCTACTGATAAGCCAAGGTTAAACAGTTTGGCAAATTGAATTCACTATCCTATCAGCAGAAAAATTTAAAGCTAATTAGTCAAGATTAAACAGTTTGACTAATTTAGAAGTGTGTCTTGAGGAGTGGCATTTGAGCTTGCACACTTTCAGATTTATTTATCTTTTTTGGCATGGGGCTTTGCCTTTCTTGTTTTACAATCTGCCCTCTTTTCTTTCTTTTCTTTGTTTTTGTATTTTTGTTTTTTCATAACTTTTGCATGCAATGGTTAGAATATGATATTTACAATGGTAAAAAAATAATTCTTTGAAACCTAAGATTCTTGGCAGAAGTAATGCTTGAGCATCCTGCCATTGACAAGACCTCCATATAGGTCTTCTCCATTCAATTCTTTCAAGAAAAATGTATTGTGACCCCTATTAGCATGAATAATATAGGGCCCTTTCCATAAGTTCTCAAACTTGCCATGTTTCCCCTTCTCTTCTCTTCTTGAATCCCATTTAAGAACAACACTTCCAACTTGGAAATTGTTTGCCTTAGTCCTCTTATCAAATAGTTTCTTCATATTTTCTTGGACTAACTATGTTCTTTCATAAACTTCTTCTCTGGTCTATTGTAAATGGATTGTTTGGTTGATCCTCCTCTGCATATCATTTTCTTCAACCTGCACTTCTTGAAGGAGCTTCATGACTGGAACTCCCAATGAGGTAGGAAAAATTGCATCCATGCCATAAAATAACTGATAGGGGGACATATTTATTGATTTCTTTGTAGTTAATCTATTAGCCCATAAGGCATGAACCAGCTTACTGTGCCATGATTTTTGATTCTGTTCCAACATCTTTTTAATGATATTGATGAGACTCTTGTTGGAGGATTCAACTAATCCATTTCCTTGGGGATATTAAGCAGTGGAATGGCCCAAGGTTATATGGTATTTGTGACAGAAATCAACCATCTTCTTAGATTTGAAAGCAGTAACATTGTCTGTTATGATTTTTCTAGGACAACCAAATCTGGATAGGATATGGGTTTCAAGAAACTTGATAATGACAGAGTCATTGGCATTCCTTGTAGGTATAGCTTCTATCCATTTGGTGAAGAAGTCAGTGGCTGTGAGGATCCACTTATGTTGAGCTGAGGAGGATGGATGAATTTCCCCAATGAAGTCCAGCCCCCATCGTTGAAAAGGTGCCTCAACTCTGATAGGATGTAAAGGTAAGGGAAGGAGTTTTCTCTTGCCATCAAATATTTGACACTTATGGCAAGACATGAACAACTTCTGAGTGTCTGGGAAAAGGGTAGGCCAATAGTAACCTGATCTAAGAATTTTGTTTGCTGTGGCCTTCCAGTAGAGGTGACCTCCACATTCTCCATCATGCAATTCATGCATGATCTTTCCTGCATCATCTTCAAGTAAACATTTAAGAAAAATTCCAACAACATTTTTCCAATATAATACTCCATCTAAGATACAAAAACTCAAAGCCTTTTGTTTCAAGAATCTAGCTTTTGTTTTAGACAAATAAGGAGGGGCATTTAAATATAAAAGCACATAAACAATGTTAGCATACCAAAGAGAATTTAGAAATGTTTTCTTAATAAAAGGAGCATCAGATTCTTCCATTTCTTCCAACAC
Source organism: Pinus albicaulis (assembly GCA_034641835.2). Taxonomy (NCBI): domain Eukaryota; kingdom Viridiplantae; phylum Streptophyta; class Pinopsida; order Pinales; family Pinaceae; genus Pinus; species Pinus albicaulis. The sequence goes on along the minus strand of CM076575.1, from coordinate 1,005,768,729 downwards.
ATCTACCATATTCATGTCTAATGCTTGGAAGTTAGACTCAGCCCTAAGTTTTGCTAATCCTTGCCCCTTAACTAGTTTGGTGGGCCTAATTTCTAAGTCATATTCAAGAATAGTTGCAATCCATTTTCCCCTTTTACCATCAGGGTCTTGACTCAGAATGTCCTTGACAACAGTATGTGGAACAAAAGAAATTATGTGAGAGTGTAAAATGTAGACCCTAAAGTCCTTTAATGCTTTCACTAATGCTAAGGCTTGCTTCTCCATGATGTTATAATTGAGAGGAGCATCTCTTAAGGCCCTACTAAAGAAGGATATTGGTTGTTCTTGTCCTAAATCATTCTTCTGAAGCAAAACTGCAGCTATTGTATGTTCAGATGCAAAAGAAAAAATGTAAAAGTCTTTGGTAAAATCAGGACTAATCAGGACTAGCGTTTGGGTAAGAGCTTGTTTGACCAGTTCGAATGATTGTTTAGCTGGTAAAGTCCATTTTACACCCACATTTTTCTTCAGCATGTTTGTAATGTTTTTTAATAGCTCGGCGAGGTTGGGAATAAACCTTCTCAAAAAATTAATCTTTCCAATGAAAGATTGCAATTCTTTGAGGCTTCTAGGATGGCTAATTTGCAATATGCCATCTATCCTTGTAGGGTCTATTTTGATTCCCTCTTCTGAAATTATATGACCAAGAAGTTTCCCTTCTTGGAGACCAAAGAGGGTCTTCTTGGGATTCAATGATAAGCCAAATTTCCTACAATTCTCAAAAACCTTTCTTAGGTGAATCAAATGCTCTTCATCAGTTTTTGAGAAAACAGTTATGTCATCAAGGAAAATAATTATAAAATAGCCAATATATTTATAGAAGGCTATGTCCATGGCCCTTTGGAAGGTGGCCCCTGCGTTCATTAATCCGAAAGGCATTTTGAAATACATAAAGGTGCCCCAAGGTGTGGTAAAAGCAGTTTTGATTTGATCACTTGGGAACACTAACACCTGATTGTAACCCGAGAACCCATCTAATAGGGATATTCTTCTTGACCCAACTACCCTTTGAAGTATATGGTCCATCTTGGGTAAGGGGTAGTTGTCTTTTAAAGAGGCTCTGTTTAAATTTCTGAAGTCAATACAGAGCCTGATTTCCCCTGTTTTCTTTCTAACAGAAACTAAGTTTGATACCCATTCTGAAAATCTAATAGGTACTATGATCCCAGCATTGTACATCTTCTCAATTTCTGCCTTAACTAAAGGTAGTAAAAGGGGATTTATTCTCCTTATTTTTTTCTTAAAAGGCTTTTGATTTTCCTTCAAGGGGATCTTATGCCGGATGATGTTGGTATCATATGATTTTAAGTCTTTGTATTCCCAAGCAAACACATCTTTAAATTCTTTGAAAAGTTCTATGTATTGCAATTTTATGTGAGCTGGGAGGGTGCTGGATAACTTGATCATATTGGGTTTTGCTAGACTGCCTATGTTATGCTCTTCTACATTTGTTTCCACAGGCTCCATTCTTGGTTCTTTGGCTACATCGTTGAGATCAAACAGGTGTTCTAAAGGTGTGAGACCTCTTGGGATTTTATCATTTTTGCATTGTAAGACTTCCAAGTCTTCTTGGTCTTCATTGTTCATTATCTCTACTTCAAAAGGATTCTCACAATGATTTATATTAGCAGGATATGTTATTTCAGCCTCTGGGATTTGTTCAATATACAAACAATTTTCTTTATGGCTAGTTTCTGGTGTTGGTATGCTGAAATCATTTTCTGATTTCAAGAAATCATCTATGTGTCTGTCAGATTCAAACACCTGCCAGTGATATTCGTTATCAGGCACAACAGGTCTGTGTTTCACCTTTATACTAAGTTGTTCATTTATCTCAGGTACTTGGCAATTGCTGGCAATGAAGGCAAGTTCATTTGCTAGATGATTCAGTGCTCTAGGGATGAAAATGAGTTCATATTTTTCGAAAGTTTTTAATAGGTCAAGGGCAGCATTTCGATATTCCCTAAGCCTTGGATTCTTGGCTGATTATTCTCCTTTGATTTGTTTGATGATAAGTTCAGAATCCCCTAAAATAGATACCTTTTGGGCTTCTATTTTTTTAAGCAGTTGTAAGCCTAGGATAAGTGCTTCATACTCAGCAATATTGTTAGTGCATGGGAAGTCTAACTTGTATGAAAAACTATGATTTGTGTTTTGAATCCAGACACCTGCTCCTGCACTGGTTTTATTACAGGATCCATCGAAATTTATTGTCAAAAGTATATTTGACTCATTTTCATTTTCTTGTTGATGTTGTTTGTCAATGTTTTGAAGTTGATTCGAGGTAAGATTGGATTGTTATGGTGAACTGATTGGGTCCATGTTTTCTTTACCTTGGTGAGTAATTTCATCTTCGTTACACAAGATAAAGGAATCTAAACTTGATTGAGTAGAATATATTGGAGTGTTGTTTGGTTTGTCCATGTTACTCACCATGTAATTCATGTGGGATTCTTTGTATAGTCTTCTGTTTTGGTTAAAAACAGGGATGGTGGCATAAGACATGTCCATTTGAAGGCTTCCCTGGAGTTTGGCTCCCCATGATCTTGATAAGAGCATGCCATACTTAGGGGGAATGTCAGCTACAACTATATCCATTACTAGATTCTTGGCAGGGATCTGAGCTAGGTTAACACATAAATCTTTGATTAAACCCAAAAATTTGACTCTGCTTGAGTCAAAATAATACAAATATTTGTATGGTTTAGTAATTTCTAAGCCTAAGCTTTCCATTACTACCTTGGGCATTAGATTGTGTGAAGCTCCAGAATCTAACATGGCATTGTGTAGAATTTTATCGTGTATGTTCAAACTAACATAGAAGGGAGGGACTGGTCCCTCTTGATATTTTCCTTCAACCTCTGGGCCAAACAACAGCTCAGGTTTGTCATCTGTCAAGTTTAAGGTGTCAGTATCACTTCTTAAGTTTAAAGCTTTCAAAACTTGGTTTTTGTACACTTCTTGGGTTACTAGTTCAGCTAGGGGGATGGTAATTTTTATCTTAGCAATCTCTCCCTCAAGGTTGAAAGGAATAATTGACTTATTAATATTTACATCTATTTTTTCAATTGAATTATTTTCAACAGCTTTGATTTGATGAACCTTGTTTGGACTAGTGACAGGAATAGTTTTATTAGGACCACTAGCTGAGGTGCTAGGGGTACTCTGTTCAACATTTGGCTGGATTCCCTTGTCTTTGTTTAAATCTGGTTTTTTGGCCGAAATGTTGGTTTTCTCTGCTATCTTTTTGGGCTGGTTTTCCGTGTTTTTCTTGACAGCAGTGCTAGTATTCTTATCTTTTGAATTCTCTATACTCCCCTTGCTCCTAAGATCATACTGTTTGTGTACCTCCATGATTGCATTTTCAAAACCTAATCTATAGTTATCAGAATCTTCATAGGTGTTTTTATTTTGATCATCTGAGAAGAAAACTTGTTCCTCCTCAGTGAGGAAAAAATCATCCCCACTGTCTGATCCAACCAAGTTTACATGTGATTCTTCCAACCTTTCCAACTCCCTGTCTTCCTCCTATTGATCTACATAGTTCTGTTGAAAGGGAGGTCTAATTTGTTGGTCACTTTATTTTTGCCTATCTTGTTTATTATCTCTTCTATAATTCTGATTTCTATTTCTGTTTTGATTGTTTTGAAGTGCAGTCTGGTTTTGATTTGTTTGTGCTTTCTTAATTATGCTCATCTCTTTCATCATTTCTTCCAACATTTTCTCCATTTTTGAGCTTGAAGTAGAAGGAGGGGATTCCTCTCTGAAAGATACTCTCTTTTCAGTTTTTATTCTCGCTCTTTTTTCTATTAAGTTGAATTCCACAGAAAGAGCACCCCTTTGCATATCTTCGAGAGTTGCAAAATCTCTTTCTCTTAGTGAATAAGTCATGTTAGAGTCAAATCCTCCAGGAAAATTGTTTAAGGCTGAGCCTTGTGGAGGTTTTAGTTCTGGGGAAAGTGAATTATATACACTGTTAAATCTAGTACAATAGGCTTGTACACTTTCCCCAGGGTTCCTACGGAGATTTTTGTAATCAGCAAGGACTTGGAGAGGATTCTTCTTTACTTCCCATTTTTTTAGGAACGGTTGATGGAAGGCTTGGAGATCATTAACACTGCGGGGGGCTAAACCTTTAAACCATTTTCTTACTTCTCCGCCTAAGCTCTGAGCAAATAATCTAAGCTTGACAGAATCATCATCGATCTCATTTCTGTCAAAGTAGTCATCCATCCTATCCACATGTTGTGATGCAGTTACAACATTGCTAGCATCATATAATGGAATTTTGGACTGATAGTCCTATGGAAGATTGACTAGTGGTACAAGAAGGACTAAGGGAGCATACCATGTTGCCATGATATGTGGTGGGGGTGGATTTACAAGGGGTGGATTGACAAGAGGAGGTGTGGGCTGAAGTGGAGTGGTTTGAACAATGGATGAAGGATGAAAAGGAGTGGATGGAACAACAGTGGATTGCTGAGCTGATCTTGGGTGAGAGACACCTAGGTTATGAAGGAAGTGTAAATCAGGAGGTGTTGTTTCTCCACTACCATGATGTTCACTTGTATTAGGAGATGAAAGTGAAGACTCAGAATCTAGTTGATCTAAATCACCAAATGACCTAGTCCTAAAGGGATTAACTAAGTCAGTTTGTGATTGTTGTAGAGCTGAAATATTTTTAGGGACTGAATTAGCTCTTGGGGGTAATCTGAAAATAGTTGAAGATTTTATCTTAGGAGACTTCCTAAGGGTTCTTTCTGGGTTATCAACTATCTTAGGTGGATTAGGGTCAGGATGGGTTCTAGTGTGGATCTTTCTAGGAGCCACTATGCTGTGTTTTTAGACCCAAACAAGCAGAAAAGTTTAACCAAGTATGAAAATCTTTGAGAGGTTAACTGATCTGTTTACACAAATTTCAATCCTACAGTCCTCTAACTGAATTTGAATGATATTATAATGATAAGGGTTCTTCCCAGTGGAGTCTTAAGGTCTTTTCAGGATTGTGGAGTCACCAGGTGGGAAGTTTAGAATGTTTTCTAAGAGGTACACTGTCCACCACAGTGTTTGTGAAATATCCCTTTGCAAGGATATTCTGAAACACAACAAACTCTAACCATAGATTGACTGGGAGGGCATTCACCAGATATTTCACCTCGAAAAGAGGATGAGATCCAGAGGCTACCTGGCCCTTCCCAGACTCTGTCTAAGAGTATAAGGTAAAACACAAAAAAAGGTAAGTGACATATAAGAATGAGTGTTTTACTACAAAGTGGAAGTTTTTAGCTCGTGAGGAGGTAAAAAGGTTTTATGGTCCACTACCAATGTTTATTATGAAGCCAAAATTGAAATGTTTTTGGGTTTTTCTGAGTTATTTTGGTCTTATAGGTTAAGAGAGTGTTCTAAGTCTGATTTTGCACTTAGCTAAGGTGTTCAAACAAACAGAGTTGCTCTTATGGCTTGGTAACTGGTTCCTTCAAGGTTTGGTAAGGCTTTAGGAGAATCCTAAGGGTTACTTAGATTGTCACTGATTCAATTGAGTCCTATCATGATTACCATTTGTTAGGTAGTGCTTGAAGAAAGTTACTTATGTTATACTGGACCTAAAAATTTTAAAGGAAGGTTTTGAAACCTCTAATTCTCAGTAGGTCCCACCGTGATCACCATTATGTTGGTGGCGATGAGGTGGCTAATAATCACGGGATATTCTTGAAAATAAGGGATTTCTAAGCCCTAAAGGGTACCTAGATTGTTGCTTACTCAGAAGGGTCCCACCGTGATCGCCATTATGTTGGTGGCGATGAGGTGGCTAATAATCACTGGATATTCTTGAAAATAAGGGATTTCTGAGCCCTAAAGGGTACCTAGATTGTTGCTTACTCAGAAAGGTCCCACCGTGATCGCCATTATGTTGGTGGCGATGAGGTGGCTAATAATCACTGGATATTCTTGAAAATAAGGGATTTTTGAGCCCTAAAGGGTACCTAGATTGTTGCTTACTCAGAAGGTCCCACCGTGATCGCCATTATGTTGGTGGCGATGAGGTGGCTAATAATCACTGGATATTCTTGAAAATAAGGGATTTATGAGCCCTAAAGGGTACCTAGATTGTTGTTTACTCAGAAGGTCCCACCGTGATCGCCATTATGTTGGTGGCGATGACGTGGCTAATAATCACTGGATATTATTGAAAATAAGGGATTTCTGAGCCCTAAAGGGTACCTAGATTGTTTCTTACTCAGAAGGTCCCACCGTGATCGCCATTATGTTGGTCTCCCGTGTTTTGACAATTTGGCAAATCAAAAGACAAGGCAACATCAGAACCAATCTTTAGAGTTCCAGGATCTAGTCCTCCTGCTCTCAGAGAGGGATCTCTCAAATTTTTATCTTGTGTGCTTTGATTATGGATTTTAGACTAGTTATTAAGTGCAGATGTTTTTTTGGTTGGATTGAGTTGATACAACAGAACATGAAAGGTCTAGGAAAGATAGACAGAAAGAGGAAATATCTGGTTCATTGGGCAATGGAGTCAAAATAAGGTCATGACAAACTCTTCAAGGGATATGGGATATCAAAGGGAAAATCTAACTTGGCCACAGGACCCTTTTGCTTTTGGAATGAGCTGGACATTAATGATTTGGAAAGAGAAGTTTAATTCTCGAGAAAGGGAGCTTGAAAACATAACTTAACAATAAAGAGATATTTGATAGACAGGGCTAACCATAAATTCTACAAACATTCTTTAAGAAAATAATGACTTCAAGACAACTTTTCAAATGAAACCTAAGATTCGGGGAACTCCCTATTTCCTCAAAGATTTTATTTTAAGGGACTTAGAAAACATATAAGATTCACTGATAGTTGCATTCATAGAAGAGGGAACACCTAAATAACATCTATGCTTACAACTATAAAGACCTTCAAAACAACTGTTCAAGCAATGGCAAAGGGCAAGATCAAAACCGACCTCTTTGATTAACTTAAAACAATGGTACTTCAAAGGGAGACTTCAATAACAACTTTCAAGTGATAGCATACAAGCAGGGAGAACCATAAATCATGCTGAAACCAACTATTTGAGCTATTAAGGAAATAAAAAAGCATGAAGACTAAAGAGAGAGATTAAAGACTCTGAAATACTTCAGCAGAAGAAAACATAAAACAGTGAAGGATGAACAGGTCTAAGGTGCTTCCAGGAGTCATTTCTTAGCCTAAAACTTTCAGCCTATTGTAGTAAGAAATTATGAAACATAATGAAAACATGGGAAAAACATCAAACAGTTCAGAATACTTCACCAACAACCAAGCTCATGAATCCAATGATAGAGCCTTCTCAGGAACAGACATGCAACGACATCATCAAGACATCCAAGACTTCAATTTGTTTTTCAACTTCAACAGACTTGTATATTTATTTCAGAGAGTTTCAGTGTTACAACTTGTAATCAAACAACAACCAACAACCCCTCACTCATATTATGCTGTAGTATATATAGAAGGATGAGGAGGTGAGATCTGATAAAAGATCTCAATTTACAATTAATACATAGTTAAATGGCTCATTGGCCTTCAATGAGGAGACTTACATACATATCCTCTGTATTAAATGATTTACATCATGATTTCAAGCTTGGTAGGAGTTTTGTTGACCTTTGAGGCACTGCGTGGCGTCGAAGTAACTCTGCAGATATTCTTTGCATTGAAGTTCCTGGCAGAAATAACTTCTTTGGCTGTGTCGAGGCAAAATATCTGATCCTGATCAATAAATTCAGCTCTTGATTGAATACTTTGAGGCACAGGTGGCGCCGTGGTAGCTAGAGGGATCAATTTGCCTCAATTTGTGGCGGTGGAGGGTTTCCTGTCGGTGAAACCCTTTAGATTTGTTTTGAACTCTGTTTTAACCCGGGGATTAGGTTTATAATGATCTTTTTGGGCCATAATCCTCGTAAACAATCCATTAATCCTCTGCTCGGATAATTTCCTAGTCTTTAGCGCTGATACTCTTTCTCTGTGCTTGTTTCATGGTTTTCTTGCTGTCGTGTCGGGCTGCGCAGGGTTTATAAGGCATCAATGGTTGAGAAAACATGGATGAAACGTGCATTCCAATCCTGCGGTTGACTTCCGTGGATGAATTGAAGATGGGAGGTTCGTCACCCTCCTTCCCTGAATCTTCTTTGGAAACCACGAACAAATGATTTAATCCCTGCAAAATGCGAAAACTCATTAAAAAATCCCGCTTTTATAGGCTTAACTGCATCGGAAGGTGTGTGGAGGAGCGTAGCCGTTGGATGGCATCATCCAACGGTCGAGATTTAATCTCAGAATGGTCGAAAAATCATGGGGGAAGGAGGATTAGATCAGAGCCGTCGATTCGCACTGAGATCGACAGTCGGGGATGATTGTGGGGGGTTCGGGTGTACGGAGGAAAAATCTTGGGGGTATACCCCCGCAGTGAAACTGCGCCGTTGATCTGGATCAATTTGGACGGTCAAGATGGAATTAGGGGATGTTGAAAGTCAAACGGAGGGAATCTGGGTGATGAATTTTGGACCGTCGATCTGCAGATCAGATCGACAGTGGAGATGCGATTGCCACTGTACGATGGCCTGGTTATCGCGCAGGCACTTTGGTTATCCATCGGACACCTTCGAAGAGCGATAGCCAGTGGATGAGTGGGCCCAGATTGGACGGCGGAGATCAATTTCGCTGGGCATCCTGGTCCGAGCTATAACGCGCGATGGACGACGGTTGCACGGCGGTTTTCAAATCATACAAGGGACACGCGTCAACCATTGTATGGAATCGCTGGCCATCGGGGAAAAACCACCTTCCGCTGAAGAGTGGTGCGATGGAAACCACGCGGTTTTGGGAAAACAATGCACGAATAGGGGGGTCCACAAGGTAAGTCGCGCTCCGCATCGTCGGATCTGCGAGTTGGATGAACGGCTGTGATGCGTTTGTGCGGCGGGTCCACCCATTTTAAAATAAAAACACGTGACTTGATTTTTCACGTTAAAACTTTGGAAATGTGGGTTTTCAGACTTTACAAAGGAAAAACAAGACCGGCAATGTATTTATTCATTGGTTTAGCGCCTGATTGCTTAGTAACCGGTTCTGGCACCAGGACGCATGGACGGAGAAAGGGTTAGGGACTTAGCAAAAGGGGCTAAAGTCTGATGCATAGAAAAGATGCGTTTTTATGGTTTTTCAACGTTTTTTCAAAGGAGATGAAGGTTCCGATAAGGCTAAGAAGGGGTCTTAGACCTTATAAAAATGGATTTTATGAAATGGAAAGAGGAGACAACATGAAATTATAGGATTTTCATGGGAGATGGAGGGATAGAAAAAAGAGGTTAGTTTTGGAAGAAAGGAAAAGGGAAAAGGGGTTTGCAGCAGTATTTTGGCTTTGGAAATCAGCGGGATTCTAAGTTCTGAAGGGAAACAGTAGTGAATATTACCCAAGGATAGGATTTTATCAAAAGTCTTCAAGTATCAGCAATTTTAGTAATGAAATTGTTTCTTGAAGGCTATCCAACATCATTTAGCCACCATTTGATATGACAGATTTTTATGGGTGGCTAACAGGTTGCATATGAGGGATCATTGCCCTTCACATTTGTTGCATATGTCAGCCAACATGAACTCTATTCTTGCTCCCTATGTTGCTGATTTTTCTATTTTTATAAGGAGCATATGTGGGAGAGGAGGATTGATACATTGGGTGAATGTATCCATTGGGAATGCACTCTCCCATATTCAATTGAATTTCAAGAAGAGGAGGGAACTTTTTGTGGCTGCTGCATGGTACATTGTATCATCTTCTACAAAGGGTCATGTATTGAGTTTGTATCATGAAGGGGAGCCTCTCACATGGGAGGAATTAGAGCAAGACATGTTTTGCTTGATCTCCATTCAGCCAAAACTTATTTTCTTCTATCATTTCCAAGCTTTGAAGAAGCTTATTTCAGCAAGCAAGTGGTGGGATGGCCACTTATGGTATCATAACTTGAGGCAGCAAGATGATGGAAAATGTTGGTCTCAAGGGAGGGACTATTGTCACCATCCATCACATCATATGGCACTTAGTCCACATGTCTTTTGGAGCACATATGGTGAAGATAATTTTTTCACTATATGCATAAGAGGGTGGGCAAGGAGGCTCACTGGAATCAATGGAGGAGATCATGAAGTTTTAGATTCCTTTTGGCTTCATGGTGACCACATTTTTGCAGCCCAGGATCCATAGCTCCACATCCATCAACAGTGGGAAGAGGGACAACATGATTTGGATATATTCATCCCTCATTTCCAGCCTTGTAGCCCCTACTCAATGCACATCATGGGGATTAATGATTTTTTTTATGAGATATCAAGGATGGCTCCTTCTATTTGGATGATAGCATGGGTGTGGGAGACACTCATTGGGAAAATTTTTCCCCATGCTCTTCATCACTCCTACTTGATGAGGCCATTGAGCAACAAGAAGATCACCACTTGTACCTCCCATTTCTCATGATGTACACTTGCTATTTTGCACTTGGAGAAGGTAATTGGATGGTAGATTCATTTCTTATCATTTGCAGCTATGGTGGGATCCATTGGTGAGGTCACAAAAAAGGGAAGGAGAAGTCTGGTTCTTCCTTGCAGTTGCTTGAGGACAAGCAACATTTGGGAGGGGGAGCCTGTAATGTTCCTAAATTAGCTTCAGCTAACTGGAACATTAATTTTGCCTTGTTCATTTTTGTATTTCATGATTGATGAATAAAATGTAAAGGAGGATAAGAAAAACTCCTTAAATCAAAGAATAAATACATGCCCAATGTGAAAAGGGATAAATCTAGGCCTTTTGTAACAAAATCCACTTGTGTGTGAACAAAAATTGGACCACCTTGGAGAACCATCGCAGTTTTAGAAGAGGGATCCAATGTGAAAGGGGTTAATTCCATTGAAGTGGTTTAGGGTTTGTGAACCCCTTCAATTTATAAAAAGGAGGAGAGGGCTCAAGAAAGGGTTGTTGAAGTATTTTCAAAATAGAGGTTGCTTGAGCAACTCTAGCTGTCTTGGCTGTTTAGCCTAAGAGAAGAGGATTTCTTGTTTAGGAATCCTCCCTCCTTCCTTGAGTAGCTCATGGAGGAGAATGCACTGAAATGAGGCACTATTCGGCATTTTTTCCAAGCTCCATCTATTAGCAGCGCTGGTCCCGTTGAGGATTTTGCAGCTGCTTGAGTTGCAGCAAGTGGTAGTCTAGATCTGCAGAGATCTAGTTGTTTGGAGAAGATTTCTCTCAGGGAGGGTGTCTTGTGACCACCCGGAAGAGGATCTCTCTCTTATTTTGTATTCAGATCTGTAAATTATAGTATTTTCTTCATTCTTATACAACTACTGCGCAATCCCTCTCAAGAACTGCATTTCTGCACTTGAGGGTTTTATTGTTGTTTTAGTTTGGTGCAATAGATGATATTTAGTGATTGAGGCTTTCCTCTCACTTTGTAAATCTTTGATGTAGCTACTATTTAAGATATTTTAAGATCTTATCTCTGTGATAATAAAGTCATCTTCAAAAATTCTGAGCATTCTACAATTCTGTAGCTTATATGTCAGATCTACACTTATTCCGACATTATTTTGATGAAATTCCAAGGGGATCTTGTAGAGAAGGCTAAGTAGTTTCCAGATCTGATATGGATCTAATGTTTCAGCCATAGATCTGTCATAGATCTGAGTTTTCACTTACAGCAGCTGAAACCCTTGAAAAATAATGCTGATATAATCTGCAGTCCTTTTCCTATGTGTTGCAGCAACTCATTGCAGGGTTTTCTTCATAGAAATGTTTGTTTTTCCATGCCTAAGATAAATGAATCTTATTATGAACCTGCATACTAATATTTATGCATAAAATCATTCATACCCTTCAGAAATTATGCTGCCCAAGCTTCAACACTTTTCTGCATAATTTAGGTCATGGGAAATTAGGGTTTTTCTTGACTAGTCGGGAAGGTGGAATTGTTTAACATAGAAAAACGCCTTTTTTTGAGCTGAAATTCGGCATGTGAGTCCCTCTTAACCTAATATAACATATTCCAAAACCTTGACCCTTAATTTTACGCAGATTTTCTTATACACCTATTTTAGTGCATAAAATGATGCTTTTCCCCATCTTTCTGATGATAAAAGCTGAGTAAAGAGTGCTGATTTTATTTCTATTGGTTTTTGAGTGTTCTCAGACATTATATGGTAGCTGAAGCCATCATATCTGAAGAATGCATTTTCCAGGCATGATTTGTTGAGTAAACCCTTTTGGGATATTACCTCTCAACAAGAGTCTATAGACAAAGTCTGAAAAGGGCCAGATAGCCTCTAAATCTCACCATCTCTTTAGAGGTGACATATTCAGTAAATTCCCCTTCAGTAAATCTCTGGTTTAGATCAGATTGTTGATTGTTAATGCCTTAGGAGGAAATATCTCACTGATACCAGTTTGTGGTAGATCTGTTTAGTGCATCTAAACCCATTTTTTTCTGATGGAATTGCATACATAAGTGCCCCAAAAAATATATAAGAGGATCCCAGCCTTGGCCTGTGTTTCATTTTCATATTTTTCCTTATACAACGTTCCTATTGAGCAGAAGGGCAATATTCCTGAAAAATGGATATTACAGAATTCATAGTGACATGCTCCAACTTCTTGTATGCATATATCTTGTTGTTCTATCCTTCATGTGTGGTTTTATAAGAACACAATTACCTCAGCTTCCATGAGCTAGATTTCCTTGTGACTTAATTTTCATATTGACTCCATAAGCCCAATGGTAGTAAAACTTATATATCTTTCACCTACACAAAAACGCATTCAATCCAATTCAGAGTTAGCCGTCTGATTTCAAGTTGTGAATTGAATATCCATTATCCTTTTGAGAGAGCCCTCTCAGACTGGAAAGGCTAATTTCCAGTTACAAGTGGTTTGAAATAGTTACTCCAAGTTGACCATTGAAGTAGCCCAACATGACTCAATTTGGTGATAACACTATCATTAAAATAGCCATGCTCTCAAGCAGAGGAGGTTATTCGATGCCTTCCTCTTTCTTCCCAACGTAACAATGATTCACTGTACATGTTTATTATTACATTGCATTGTACACTACACGAGAGTGTGACTACACACTATCAAAGAATTTAATGTGCAATTCTTAAGTATATCATTATACTAATAATCATTATAAATTTTGAATAGTATATTTATGTTATGATTAATTTTGTTTAAAGTTATTTTTATTAGCTTAACGTTTTTTTTAATATACATTATAAGTATAAAATTAATATAATCATATTCCAATGAAGTTTTACATAAAATTAATGTAACAAGAATCATGTGAAGATTTATATTTTATTATTTTGATATTGTATCAGATAGATTGGTTTAATATATTATTTTATAACACCTGATTGGGGTGCCCAGTGTCAAATGTAGCGCGACAGGTGGAGGAGGGTAGACAACTGGAGGCACGTGATGACGGCGTGGCCCAAACTGTCATCATTCATTAAGCCTGCAGTGAGAGAAGGATGGTACTCCACATACCGGTTCATAATGGCAGCAAAGGAATGCCAACTAACCATGTCAGAGTGACATTGGAAAAAGTGGCAGAGGAGTTTAAGGAAAGAAGCAAAGGCTCGAAGGCAGAACATTCTTCCTGGCAGGAGCATTTGCGGAGGATTGGAAGGACTTCCTACAGGCCACACCTCGACAACACTGCAACGGTTACGCTCTCAGGTTCAGTGGTATGTAATGGTTTTGGTCCCCATCCTTGTTAATTTACCCACCAGTTTTTGTATAGGTAGGGAAGAAGGCATGCACCTGAGTAGTGGCGGAAAGGGTAGGAAAAACAATCGCTCTGCTCTCAAGCTTTTACATGTAATCTCTGGCATTGATTTCTCCTGTAGCATGTTTAAAAACTAGAACTTGCTCATCCCTCTGAAGGCCATTCAACCCTGTTTTAGAACACCTTGTAGGATTTGGCTTTTGTAGATGCTCATTCAAAGTTTCTTGGCTTATTTTCTTCATGCCCCTGTGATAAGTCATGGTTGCGCATCTCAATTTTATGAAGTCTCTTGTATGAAACACCATGATAAAATGAAAGGTGTCTGTCAGGGTTTTAAAACCTGTAATTTTCGTAATTGGGTCAGTCATTATCATAAATCTATTTTCCTTCAAGTCAAGTGGATAAATACTATCTGCGGTAAGGTAGATAGGAAGTTTTATACTCGTACTGATAGCTTTGGTCAGTTGCATTTGTCAACCTATCTCTGTAAAATGATATGCATGCATATCTCCTTGGTTTACTCCACTGTGGCGGGGGGACCCATTGCATTTATTGGCTTCTTAGTTACTAATTTACCACCTTCTATAGGCCCTTTGCGAATATCCATAGGTTTAGTTGAACAACTGTTTGAGCTCAACCCGATAATAACAATGGTGAAAGGGCAATCTGCAAAGCGTCAGCCCAGGGATAAAGGAAAGCAGAAGCTTTCAAAAAACATGGCCGAGCCAAGCAAGTGAGGCAGGAAGATGTAGAAAGAGATAATGGTGAATATCTTAGAAGTTTACTCTGTTGGAAATCCTCCACAGATTCAAAATGTAATTCAGGGATGGGAGAGAGAAAGTAACAGTAACGAAGAAGATATAGAGGTCCAAGAGGAAAGCATGGATTTTGTTCTTGATCCCGGGAATACAAGAGGACGTCTCTCTCTCTTCCATCAATCCATCCACACATATTGGACTTTGAAATGCATGTTGGCCAAAGCACTGCAAAGCTTACAACCAAGTGAAGGCAGTCCTGAAGTGATCTCAATACTTCAGGAAATTAAAAAAGAAATCCAAGATATCAAGGTGTCATAGTATCATGCAATAACTCGAATTGGTAGAATCAAAAGACAACTTCAACAGATGCAGCAAGTCGACATGCCCGATTCAACAACAAAAGATTTGGCACCGATTGACTCTTGAGATGGTTAAAATATCATGGTCTAAGTTTTATGATTTTTGCGGATAGATTTTATGTTTTATGTTGTCAAATAGAATTCGTTTCAAATAGTAAAATGGAAATAACAGCTAGTAGAAGAAAGAAAAAAATTTCAATTTTGGATGGCATTTAATGATTTAAGGTGGCCAACAACCCTGGTTTCCTCCGGGCAGGTTGAGGCTACCAAATATGTATATGTTGAAACCTACCCTCTCTTTTTGATAAATAGAAAATGGTAAGGAACTACCAAATTTACAAAATATATATATATATATATCTATATATTATAAAATTAATAATAAGGTAATAATATATTTATAGGGTATATAATAAATTGTTAGAGAGTATTATGTTAAGGCATGGATAAAAATACAAACATGACAAAGGGTGGTGTGGTCTATGATAGGTGCTATTTTGGATGAGTTTGACAATTTAGATGCCCCTAAGTCCCACCTACTCACTCAAACTATACTTGCAAGTCATCTCACTACTCACATTACCTAACAAACAAAAAAAATATATTAATAATAATGATATTGGAAATTACAATTAGTTTCAAATAAAAAAATGATTTATTTCGATTACTTAATACTTTAAATTATTATAAAAAATACTTAAATAAATAGTATAATATATAATTTTTTTAATGCATTTAGAGTTATTTTAAAGTTGCATCCAATCAACTTTTTGAAGCTAAAAACCTTCTTTACATTGTATAAAATATGAAAACAGATTTACAAATTTAATCTCCATTAACTATTATAATTTCCAAAATTATATATATATATATATATATATATATATATATATATATATATATATATATATATAATAATTTTACCCTATTAAATGTTATATTTAAATTCAATGTTTATTTACCACGCTTCTATCAATATAATTATAATTAGGTAGTAGTGAATTCAATGTGGGGTAATATTGTTGCACACTCATTTCATTTCTAAGAGTATGATAAATGAAATGTGGGAAAGGAAAACATATATTCTAAGAATATGATAAATGAAATGTGGGAAAGGAAAACATATTTTAAATAAAATTAATAAAGGTTACTAAAATCATTAATCCAATGATATTTGAGTATCTTTATGTAATAATAATGAAAGAAATTTATATAATGGGTTAAAATATGTCAAGAAGATTAAAAGATAATAAGGTTTTCAATTTAATCCATTTTCTGCACATGAATTTTTTTATCTTCAAATAAGTTCAAATTCTCATATTTCTGTCATAAATTAAAATATTATGCCTAAGAAAAATATAAAGTGAGAAAATATTTAAAACATTATAAACTATAACAAGATAATTTGTGAAAGATTCTAATTTATAAATATACATTTAGTTTCATTAAAATTTTGTTAACTCTGCCTTTTTTTAATATAAGAGATTTTCCATGAACTCAAAGCTATAATTTGAGATACTTAGTTTTTCTAATTTTTTTTCTTCTAAAAATATATCAAATATCATGTTTAAAATGAGATGTTTGGTTAAAAAATTTAATTTTTGAAAGTTTTAATATTAAAATTAAAATTAATTAGTATTAAAGAAAATCATTTATCAAACATAAAACTTGTGAGTAATTTTCTACTATAATACATAGCTAATAAAAATAGATTCCCATATAGATTCCCATTATTAATTTATATAGTGCAAAATTTAAGCTGGTGGATAAATTTGAGAGGATATTAAGGAAAAGGAAATGCACTTGAGAAATATTTCATGACATGATCCTATGCTTCATAAACCCACTTATTCTCAAATCTTACCTATTACTTGTTTTGACTTTGTCCTTTCAATATTGGAACTTTACAAAGATTTTGAAGGAAAGAAATTGTCCTAACATGTTCATTATATATTTTTTTATAACAAAATTTTCAAGTCAAGTACCTTGTATGTTTTCAATCTAGCTACATGGGAAAATAACGTGCTTAAATTCATCTATGTGTTGTTACAAAGATAAAAAAATATGTATTATTGATTTTTTTATCTTTGAGATATATCTTGGTAGAAAAATGTATCTTCCAAAATCTCTAATAAGCTACATCTTTGTGAAGCTTAGAATTTTTCCACTAGATCCTTTTCAAGTTTGTGGAAAAAAAAAAGTTTGAGTTGGAATGTTTGCATAAGTGTCTTCATAATATTCAAAACAAGGAAGGTGGTATGATGATACTTCCACCTTGTGTTTCATGTCTTCATAATGCTTAGTTTATTTGTAGGGTAAGAAAACTATACATGTGGGGATATGTGCTTTTCAAAAAAAGGAAGAGGTTTCAAACGCAAGGATTCCTCCTCAAGTGGCTCTTGGAAAAGTGGATAGTGGATAATATTATTGATGAATAAACATAAGCTTAAAATGGGGTGATGATGTCCCTATCCTTTTTCCTCTCTTATTCTTAAGCTTTTTCATTTTCCCCTTATGTTATATAAGGGATAAGGGACTTTTTTCTTTTTTTGAGAATGATAAATAAATGTTTAGAATTGGTTTTTTTTTTATAAATTGGTTTGTTGTTGGGGGTATGGATAATAAATAATACTCTTTAGAAAACTTATTAGTATATTTGGCCTTGGGATATATAAATATTTGTGTTTATTTAGTTCATTTTACCTTAATGAAAAAGAGGGATTGAAGATATTAAGATCTAATTAACTAGTTTAAAAATGTAACTTTGTTGAGACATGTTTCTTAAAAATAGTGTGAGAAAATATTTACTAATTTTTTTTTCATTTTCTTGAGAGAAACTAAGATAGCTTTAGGATAATTGGCCATCTTATTAATAATAGATTAGAATGTAACTATGCAACTTATTACATTAAAGTGTTTAGATAATTCTCATATTTTATCAATACTTATAGAGCCCCAATTAGGGAAAATTTTAGGGGCTAATATTCCATGATTTTTTCAAGAAAAAGATTCGCCAATTTTCATTTTTCTAAAAATGAATTCCCCGAAATTTTATAGTATAAAATTAGTTTACCTTAAAATCGCCAATATTATATATTGTCTAATATAAAATAATTAGAAATCTAAACAGTTTTATAAAAGTATCATCAAGCATTTTAAAATTTGGATATTAGAAACAAGTAAAATTTGCCAAGGTTGTAACCTTTAAAATAAACTTCCATCCTTAAAATTTTCCAAACAAAATGTTGTGTTTTCCTATTTTAATCTTTAATTAGATGTTTTCTAAACAAAATTAAAATATATCACAGCTATTGACTAATAGAAGTAATGAAAAACACAATTAAAAACTATGAAACTTAATTTTTTGCTTATAAATTTCATAAAAAATATATAAATAGATATTTTAATATATTTTATAAATTAATTAAAACAATAATGATAATAAATATATTATTAAATAATTATTTCAATATAAAATATTATCTCATAAAATATTAAAACCCATATATTTTTATATTTTTTATATTATAAATGAAATTATATAGAATTATATATATATACATTAAGAATTTTATATATTTGTTTCGTTCAAAGCGGATTTCCCAGTGTTTGGAAGATCAAGAAGCGTTTCGGTGATCAAAGCTGATTTCCCCGAATTGGATGCGATACTATGCATTCGATGTAGTCTTCCATCATCTAGAAATTGACAGTTAAGTTAACTGAAGTTAAAGAAGAGTCTGAGAAAATCAATTGGATTGGTTAATTATCATGCTCCAATTTATTTAAAATGGCCTTGCACATATGTAGGATTTCAGAAAACCTAACCGTTATCAGTCTATTTATAGTGAAACTTGATGGTTGTCTAAAGAAAAAAGCAAGGGCACACCAAGACGAAAATCCGAAAATTCCGGATATACGTTATCAGCCTATTTATAGTAAAACTTGAAAGTTGTCTAAAGCCGGAAAGTCCGGATATACGTTATGTTCGAATTTTATTTAGCTCCTGTGAGGCGGCGACAGTCTCATGTGCTCAGCATGGCACAACGCTCCCTTTTAACTTTCCATGTAAATTTGGGTTTGTATGTGTATTCCTTTTGTGTGAAATTAGGTCTGTGAGCCATAAATTCATGAAGCAGAGAAGGGAAAATTCCAAAGCAATGGTGTTCGAATTCTATAGCTGAGGATACCAGCCAATGAAATCCCCATACCACTTCTCGATTGGTGGATGAGGTGAGGCAGATCTTGTTTTTTATTTGATTGATTTATTAGATATTTCGTTTTAGTATTATGAATTTATTAATAATTTCTTGTTTTTTTTGTTTTTGTCATTTTCAGCTCCTGGTCATATAGAGAGTACAAACAACGGAATGAGCAAGATTCATCTTCCTGATCACATAGAGATTACAAACCAGGGATTGAGCACGACTAAGGAGCAAAATGCTTTAAGGTACCTTGGAATTTCTTCTCAATACCTTGTTGGTTCTAGTGTAGTTGCTTTAAATATCGATTTACTTATAAGATTTAGAACTTTTTGGTTAAAAAAATGTAAATACCTCTTCCTGATTTCTAGATATGGTAATATAGAAATAGCTATGAATACTTAGTATTTGTGTGATTTCTTTCTGTATTCCCTCATAATGAAACCTAGACTGAAAAGACTTCAGGGCAGAAAAGTCGCCCAATAAAATTGGCTCGATGATATGGTGTTAGTACACGGTTATTTTAGTGTTTGAAATAAAACCCTCAATGATTCTATTCAGTGGCATAGCATAATTATTGAGTATCCTCATTCGTAATGATGAGTTTCACATCTTACACTTAGTTTTCCCGCTATCGAGTTCATTCCATCTCGTAGATTAAGTAATCCCAAAAAAGGTAAATTACTAAAACAATAATGGTTTTAACAATTTTGATGAAATATAATTTAGGAAATACTTTTGTTTTCAGATTTCAGGTTGCTCTTTGTTTTAATCAATTTTAGTTTAGATTTTTTATTTGTAGGTAGTCGTCGTGACAATTTCGTTTCTCTTGCTTGGTCTTCTCCATGCATCTTCTCGCCTTCCTCCATCTAAGGTGTGGTAGTCTGGGATTGAACTTCAAACCACGAGGTTCTGCCTCCTCTTTCAAATTGAAGTTTTGTTGGGCTTAGCTGGTGAGAGCCAGGGAGATATTAAGAAAACTGCATTCATACAGAGCCCCCCAAATCTGCCAGCACTCGCTCCTAAAACTATAAGTTTCCTACATTTCCAACTAAACAAAACCAAGCCATCATAATGCAAATATCCACACCTCTGCAAAACCATATCTGGTACATTTGAAGTGAGACAGACGGAAATAACAGGTTCCTGGAGAAATAGAGATAGAATAAATTAGAGGCAGTCTTCTAACAATTAGTTTCATTCTCCAAATAGAATAAATTAGAGGAAAACTTCTAACAATTAGTTTCTCTGAATTGGAATCGAACAATGTATATGCCAATGGCGTAGTCTACATGTGCTACGAATTGGACTTCCCGGTGCCGTTTTTCATTCTATCTCCGGCAGCACGTTAACTCTCTCCATGGCCCCCAACATGTTTTGTCTCTGTTTCATTTTATGTTTCCGTCTCTGTCTGTCGCCATCCTCGACTCTCCATCTAATGCATGCCACTGGCATGAAGCTCTCCAGCTATAGTCAAACTCCAATTCTGCAACCTATTCGAATTTCCTTTTGACACTCTCTCAATTCAAACTCCACACTCTAGTGCACTGCGCGCAATTCAACAGAGAAACGAAAACACAGATCAATTAAAATGCAGACGGACTGAGCATGGAGTTGGGAAGGTTCCATAGATTTTACAATGTTAAAATGTTACAAGCAGATTTTCACTGTAAAATCATACATTATGTATTTTGATTTTGAAATGGTCGTATTGAGGGAATTTTGATGGGCTTGCTGCCAATGTGTTTTGAACCAGAGATCTGGTTGAGCCGTTAACGCCCATGTTAAGTCGTGCCAGTGAGCATTGTGGTAGGAAGTATTAGATCGGATTTGTTTTCAGGGCATTAATGTATGAGCATTGCAAGGTTAATAGTTTGGTTTAAGTAGGGTTCTGATAGATTCTTAACTAGATCAATTATATGGCTCAATTAATTAATGGGGAATTTTCACTCAATTAATGGTGAAATTTAGTGAACTTATGAAATACAAATGGGTCAAAATACTAGTGGTGTGCTCCTCTGATTTATTATTTAGTTGCATCTTTCTTCTCATTTGGGTTAAATGAGCTCAAGCCAGAGATGTGTTCTTTCTATGTAATATAATATCTCATTCTGCAAAATCAAGTTGAATAAACTAGGGCATCATTTACTTTCAATGGATTCTATTTGCATTTTTTGAACTTCTATCTAAAATCACATAACTATACTTGTCAATTTACGACGTTGGTTAATCCAATTCAACGATGCTTATAAAAAATCAATGCTTGTTTAACTCAGATTCCATACTTGTACAATGCTTTCCTTTGAAATATGCAGCAGTCTCTACAAAAGTTTGTGAATGCGTGGAACATACCACACCTAAAAGAGATCACAATATCAGACCTGCTTTCCTTTCCGATGCTTCTTAATAGTGCTAAAGGCTAATGAAACAATTAATCAATCTTGTACTAACTAGCTGTTATAAAGCTAAAGGTTTCTCTAGCTTTATGTTAGAAAAAATGGCAATACTTATATGATTTTAATTGTTGCTGACGTGTTCTCTATACAATACACAAAAAGGGCAATGCCTATAAGAGTTTAATGGTTGCCAATGTGTTCTGCAGACAACACGAGCCAAGAGTCAGAAACACCCATTGTTTCTAATTGTTGTCTAAATGTTGTCATTTTCTCGAAGTCAGAGCTTTATCATCCCGGTAATGAGATGTTCATCTGCTATATCCTGTGGGGTTGTGGCAATTTCATTTGGAACATGCATTGGCACAAAGTCTCATAAGGACTCCTTACCACTCTCTAAAGCTAGAGTTTCCCCATAGTTGATGTAATTGCAATTGGTATTAGTTTGGGCATAATTTGTTTCCATTTATTTGAATGGTTTTATTGAAGAGAGTATGCTAAGATTGGGGCAATGAGAGTGTTGAGAGTGTTGGTTGTATCAAGAAATGCAAAAATAGGAGCTTTGAACGCTTTCTAAGCATGGTTGTATGTCGCTATGCAATGCATTATGCTTTTGGAGTGGGGATTTGGTAGCTATATCCATGAGACTCTTTGGAAGATGAGTCTAGAAGGATTGATGATTGTTAATTTTTTACTATCCTAATATATCTTGGTTTGGCTGGGCTTGGGGGAAAGTCAAAGTATTTTTGCTTGGTTGGACTTAGGGGTAAGTGAGAGCAGCATGAAAGAATCAAGTTTGTTTCTAGAAAGCGTTTACCTTCTCCGTAAACTTGAAGACAAGTGAGAGTATTATGGATTTGCTGAACTTGGGTGCCAAGTGAGAGTAGTCATGAAAGGATAAGTTTGTTATTAGTGTTCTCAGCTTGTATGTCGAGGGCAAAAAAATTGTATTTGAATTGTTGCCTCAGTTTCATATAAGCTAGAAGTGCTTATGTCCCACTTGATAAGCATATATTTTTTGACTATGTAGTTATTGTTACAATGGTGAAAATGGTTCATAGCTAAAAACTATAATTTTGAAATGTTAAGTAATTGGAAACTATTTAAATGTATTAATAAAATATGCTACCTCATGCAAAACACTCAACCCAAAATCAGAAACCTTCAGATTGTCTTCACCAAACCGAAGCCAATTTAACACCAAATTTCATCTTAGCACATAAATTTTACTAAACTCTTCTAAGATCATATGGAGTCCATATATAAAGGTTAATTGTCATAAGTTTCACAAAGCATAACTACATACCTTGAGGTCTCTATGGTATACATTTCTACTACGACAATAATTTACACGTCAATAAGCTCATGGAAATACTTCCTAGCACATCTTCAGTTATTTTTTTGAAGATAAACATGTATAGAAACAAGCAAATCCTCAATGAGATCCAATTATGTGTGTTATTTTTATAACCAAGCACTTGTAACTTTGATTTTTGAAATGCCAAATGATAACAACAAACTACTATGTGAGCATTTAACAAGTTCTAGAATATAGGACATCATACAAACAATAACTAGATCTTTATATGGGTCCATAAACTATGTTGGTCTAAATTTAGTATCACTTACAACACACAAAATGAATGAACTTAATCCATGAGAGAAACTCACAATTTTATGAGACAGATCAACCCCTCTCATATACTCCATGATGAGATAAATCATCTTCTTACTGGCCAAAACCTACATTTAACCGTTTAAACCAATGTTCCAATGCTTAATTAGCATCCCCTATAATTCATTTCATAACTCACCAGAAATTGACTATCATTGCTAATAATTATAAATTCCTTTGTTTTTTTCATATTCAAATGGTTGGTGGGTTTAATTATTAAAAATAATACAAAAAACTCATATCTCTAGCACTTAATGATCAAATTATCAAATGCTTTATTAACTAGTTTCAGAACCTTACAAGTCTTATATATATATAATCACATTTTAAAAATAAAAACAACACAAATTTCAACAACTTTTTTGAAATAAAATCGATCTCCATAAATTTTTTGCATGTATATATTGATTTATCCATATTTTCAGTAACTAATCAATGTTAAATCCATTGACAACATGTAGATATTCAACCTAACTAGCAATTAGGAATAACCATACTAAGTAGATAAATATTGTCCAAGGTATTAAATTTCAAGCAATAAACTTTACTTTGACAAATTTTCTCTTTTTTTGTTTTTTTGCTATATGCAGCTATCTGTAATTGTACTCCAAATTGATCATAGGAAAACTATGTAGAAAGTGTAGAAAAACACCATAAAAAGAACCTACATAGTCTAAAGACAACCTCTGACATTAACCATTTGGATAACAATGCAATTTCATGTGGTTCGACACTGTTTGAATTACATTAAAAAAAAAAATAGTTATTAAAATTTGAATACAAACTTTTATGTTGTAAATATTGACATTTGTAGTGACTTTGGTCTCTGAGAAAAATTCTGGCATCTTCCAATTCCCAAGCATGGAGTACATGTCCTTTATGTTGTTGTTTGAATTTAAATATTCAGTTGTATATTATATTATTTATATAAATTTAAGTTATTGATGTTAAGTTTGAAAATGGCTTATATGCTGAACGTAATGATATCAAAATTCATCTAGGATAGTTTCAAGACAAACTGATATTTCCATGTATTTAGCTCTAGATTCTGTACTAATAATTACAATGAGGATCATTTCCTTGTCAACCCTCGGGGAATTTTTGCTAAAAACAAGTAAAGAGTATAATTAAGAAAGAAAAAAATTGACAAAAACCGTCGAGGACACAATTAAGTGCAATTAGCATAAAATACATAGTATAATATATAGATGTATGAACGTCATAAGGTTGGTAATGAGACAAAATCCCAAGAAACCATGTTAACACTCATAGATATGGATTTTATGCAATATCTGTCTTGAATGTGTGCCATGATATGCAAGTCCAATATGTCTGCTAGAAAAATTCAAAATTCAATTTTGACTTGGCCAAGAGTTGTGGTAGATTTCCCTTCCCTTAAATGAGTAGGAGTAATTCATCCAACCACCAGATAGTATCCATTCAGGGAAAACTATAGCTCCTCTTCCACAGTAAAAACAACTTGCATGTGATTCATATTGGGCTATCAATAACACATTGACAAGAAAACATGTGATTCTTATTGGACAATATGGACAAAAAAATCTACAATTTGGAACAACATGATGATCAGGAAATATCTAATAAACAAATTAGTTTTATATTTTTGGGATTTGCATAATATAAGAAAGGAAATTTTTGGGAGGATTCTTAGGCTGGACATCGGCTACTCTCGAGTCTCAACAGTCCCTGTCTTTGTATCAAATTGGTTCTCTGCTAATTTTCCAATAGAAATGAACCTGATTCCTGTAACTGATTTTACAGTCCATGAGACAATGTTTCCATGGAAATATGTCAAGGAATGGTTGGTTAACCCAACTGGAAAAGAGGTAAAGTCCATCCAAAGGGATCTTGTTGACCAGCAATTCTTTCAAGAACTGGAGAAACTAAAGGACAGGGAACTTGTAAAAAAGGGTTATTTTCAATTGTTCAAGGATGAAGCAATCTGAGCTCTAAATCCTTTCTTAAAATGAATTTGGACTCATCCTCCATGGCCAATTATCAAAGCATTAATTTTACTTCTAATGAAAGATAAAAAAAAAATATGACTCAAGAAAACCTGTAATGCTCAGGCATTCAGTAACCTATGATTTCCTGCCCCTGGCAATCAAAAAAAGAGGTAAATTCTAATATCTATTTGGGTTATAGCTTGTGACCAAATCCTGTTACGAAACGGTGCTGAGAAGTCCAATGGATGCTACGAATTGCACTGCATAACTCATATTCTTTACTCGGGTCAATCCAGATTGCACTACAAAATGTTGCAGTATGATTTTACAACCAAAATAAGAAGAATGCACAACCAAAATAAACTTTATAAGAACCAATAGGATTCAAGATGATGCTATCAACCATGGGGGATGATTCACCATTTTTGGGGTAAGAAAGTAAAAATATTAAAAAATATTAAAATAATAAAACTACTTTTTCAACTTATATTTTAAACGTATCTCCCTAAGGTTTTACTTAAATTTCGAGTGGGAGTACTCGTTGGATGAAAAATTTAATTTCTCATCCAATGAGTACCCATGTTGCATACTTTCGATGGACCCTGCTATATGAAAAATGAGAAATACATGAAAACACGTGATTACAATCATGGTTTTCATGTATTTCTCATTTTTCGTGTAGTAGGGTCCATCCAAAGTATGCAACATGGGTACTCCTTAGATGAGGAATCAAATTATGCATCCAACGAGTGTTCCACTAGAAATTTGAGTAAACCCATAAGGAAATAAGTTGAAAAAGTAGATTTTTATTTTTCCCTCTAAAATTTGATGCTGTAATCTCATCTTATTTTATTTTTTCCACTATTATTTTATAATTTCCTTAGGAGGCCCATTTTTTACCTCAAAATTTCCCTAATGATAAGGAGAGAAATAGGCGGGTGTAGGAGGGAGTTACAATGGGGGATAGAGAGGGGGAGAGATGGGGGAAGGGACAAAGAGAGAGAGAGATAGAGAGAGAGAGAGGGAGGGAGAGGGGCAAAAGGAGTGACAGGGAGGGGTATTAGAAGAGAGGGGGAGAGATTGGGGGGAATGTGGGAGTGGCGAAGAGAGAGGGATAATTGTATGATTTTAGCATTTTTTATCACAAATATCTTATTACCTTGTAAGGGGCAATTAATTAAAGAGGTACCTCAAAAAGTGTACAATGTTGAACTCTATAGGTTCTTTTGCTTAAATTGGGTCTCGACACATTCAAACAACTTAGTCATATTCTATGTAATTCACATTCTAGAGGTTTCGCATAGGTCTAAAATTGGTTTGCAGTTAATTCATTCGTATAAGTTTGAAATTACGAGGTCTAAAGCTTGCATGTGTGATTAGGGATTTTTGTTCGCAGTTGGAGGCTTGCCACAGGAAAATCTTGGCTACAACCGCATGCATACAAGCCTCTGCATGCAGCCAAAAATTTTTAGCGACACATATGTCTCTCTCTCTATGGATAGGACCTACGGTTTCATTTGACAGTTGACCACATATTTCGACTGTTGACCGCAGATGTTGGCAGTTGATCGTAGGTTTCTAAATCATATTTTTGATAATTATTATTTTTTGGTTCATCTCTAGTATTTTCTTTGGTTAATTCTTCTAGATAGTATTGTGAATGAAGAGATGGATTATTGTACTCTCTATTTGATCAATATTTTATGATAAAATAATAAGAAGAAGAATTTGAAAGGTTTTTCCCCCTTGTGGGGTTTTTCCCTAGTCTCTGACTAATCCAGGTGTCTCTATGTGTGAATGGTTTTCTTCTATTATTTCTTTGACTTTCATTGCATTAATGATGTTATTTTTCTTTCTATATAATTTCATATGATGCTAATGATATTATGATATTGTGGGGTGAATTCAATATGTAAATAATGAAATGTAATTATCAAAGAAAATAACAATATAACTCTCAGAAAAATTAATATGGTATCAAAGCTCAGTTCCAAAAAATCAATTAAGATCATCCTTGTGAGAACACCGTTGATGGAAGCAAGAGAAGATGCAGGAGACCTAAAAGAATGCTAGGGTTTGAAGGAAACCCTATGAAATTTTATTATTAGTGTTTGATATATATCATGATGTTATGTTTGGAATAAACCCTAGAATGTAATAAAGGCTTGAGTTTTGTAGTCTTGAAACCCTAGAATGACTAGTGAGAAGTTCTTTTAGCACTTGTGACAGATTTAGTGCAACAATAGTTGGACTAGTCTTAATTGGGCCTCATCAGTGATAAAGATGATTTGAAATATTTGAAGGCAAACAAAATTTCTAACTCTTGAAGGTTGGTTCAAGAGGGAAATGATCACCTTTCGTTAAAGATACATACATTTTATATTTATGTTATTTCTTTGTGATACTAAAACTTATTGTTTTTATTATTTCTTATACATCGTGAAAGAATATTTGAGAATGTAAATACTTCTAACCTCCAGATGAGATGTGAAAAGCATATCCTTCTTGAGGACCATCTAAGGTGCATGAAAAGAGAGCTAGAGTAGGAAGAGAAGAGTTAGTGATGGAAAAGAACTAAAAAGAGGTACTTGAGTATTTTTTTTTAATTATTTCAAAGTAGCATCTGGAAATTACAATATGCAAGTACTACAACTCCCAATGACAAATAAATGTTACAAGTTGCAAATGTATATGAATAATACAAGGTGTGTGTAGTATATTATTATGATTTAGCTGTAATATTGGATGGAAAATTAAGTCCTAAGGTATGATGAATATCACCTTCATGAATGAATCATGCATGCATATGAAAGGAAGTTTGATTTCTAGTACATGTGATATATTAGTGCTATTTATATTTGACAAGACATGGTGGATTTCCTAATTTTATAAAATTGACTAGAAACCTTGATTTTGATAACTTGATATTTTTTTAATGCTTGTGATAACCATGGTAACATTGATGATAAAAGTGTGACAACAAGATTGATACCCTGTTTGAATTTGGTTAGTTTTTATTAAGCTTATGAAATTTGATAAGTGGTAAAATTGGATGCCCTAACTTGATGGTTGAATTAATTAAAAAAGCGATGTTGTGATTATGATCCTTGAAGTATGAGGATACACTTATATGAAACTAACCTTTGATGAATTTTTAATGACATGTTCATATGTGATGATGAAGTAGTTGATAATGATTTGTTATGACCATGATGAAATATGTTTTAAAACCTCATATAGATTGATTTCATGATCTAACAATTTTGTTGATGCATAATGATTTTATGATAGACAGGTTGATGTATTGATTGAGGATGATTGAAGAAGCTCCATTTAGAGGGAGAAACTCTCCCATAAGATCCCAAAACTTATTAATATTTGCAGTAAATAAATATAGGACTCTTGATTATTGAATCCAAGTTTATGGACATAACTAGATGATCATTTGATGTTGCTAAAGTTCCAATCTTAGAAAATAGGGTGTATCATAGTCCTATGGCGTATGGGTGCAGTTGAGAGTGTAGGATACAAAAATATAAAATATTGTGCGCGAAATCATGACCGCACCGATATTATGACAAGCCTCCAATCATAAAGCAGATGATAGAGAGTCCTATGAGTAGGGAATTTTAATGAACAATAATATTTACATAATGTTTGACTTGTTGCAGGGATCAGACTAATTATTATTTTTTATAACAAGGCCTCTTTAGGAAATATGAGGTTTTTAACTCATCCTGTGTATGTATATTGGTACGTTAATTTTCTCAATTTGATCATTAGAGCTATTATTATAGTTAAGGTTTTCCCCTTAGTACATAGTGTTCTTATTCTACTTATTGCAGAAATCTCACAATGAATAACTGGAAAACACTTATATGACTTGTCCTTGATATAAGCATTTACATTTAGTGACAAAAATAACTCATATTATGATCACATGGATGACTTAATGAATTTTTTCTTGATATTACTTGATGAATGGAAATTTTTGTTATGACAATATGCAAAGTTGTAACCTGGTACTTGGGGACTTGGATTGAAAATTTTAACAGTGATATTGGTAGAAACTTTCATGGTTTTGATATTAGTTTTGGTTTGGAATTTGAGGCTTGATAAGAAAACTTGGTTGATTTGATTGAAAAATATTGATTTGTTTTAGGTTGTGTATATTGGATTGGTCAGCGTTATGTTTTTAGATATAAGCAAGGTCCTTGAGCCTGGTATGTCTAGCTACCCGGTAAATCTTAGAAGTTGTGTCGATTCCACGTCGATTCACACCTCTAATTCAAAGTGGTCCAAGGTATTCCTTTTATTTTTGTGTCGATTCTCACCTCTACTTCAAAGTGGTCCAAAGTATTCATTTGACATGAAAACTAAAAGGAAAATACCTTCTAGTGGAGGTTATAACAAAGGTTTTTAGTGTTATAGAATTGGAAAAAAATGACAAAAAAACATCTTCTAAAACATCTCTTTGGGATAACCTAGGTTTTAATGGAACTTCATCACAACTAAAAAAATATGGGCGGTTGGAGGTTCTAGCCCTTTTTTTTGTCGGTGCGCTTAATGGAATAGGTAGCACCAGTGTGCTACATACATAAAATAATTTGGCCACATTCATAACTAAATGCATAGAGGCATTGAACACAAAGAATATCGGTGCATAATATATACCTCACTGGTGTGAAGAGATAAAAAATCCTTGGGGTCTGCTTCTAAGGAATGACATCGGGGCACAAAAAAAATATTTGTTGTGCTAGTGATTTTTTAAAACTTGCAGTATCGATGCATATCATTAGTACAAAGGCCTCGATGCATTAGTTATATAAAAGGAATAATGTTTTTTTCATAGAGCATTGATTTGGAAATAATATTTTGTAGGACCAGGGAGTTAGTTATATGAAAGCACTAGTGTGTTAAAATTACAAGGCACCTAGGCGTTAATCTCAAACATGACTAGTGCTTGAAGTGATAAACATGTCGATGGTTTCATTTTCTTAAAAGACAGAGGACATGAAAAAATATGTCGTCATGGTGCTTTTATATAACACAAAGAACCGATGTTTTTTTTTATGTTATACAAGCACCAGTTTTTTGAATGAGATTTTCTCTTTTTTGGAAACATCAACCTGTGACACTACAATAATTGTAATTTTTTAAATTTGTTATTCATAAAATAATCAACATATATCTCATAAAAATATTCATATAAATTAAAATTTTATTAGTGCCTTTGGATATGATGTCTTGATTAATTTCTTATATTATCAGATTTCACATCTCTTCATTATAAGATTTAATCATACATATATTTAATCAATGGTGTAACATTTCACAATGACATTGGATAACACAATAGAATAAATTAAAATATATTTTATTATGTATCAATAAGAGGCTATTTCTCATGCAAATTGGGATTGTCATTGGTAACCCCTTGTCTTTCAATTGTTACACTATGTCCATTACATGAAACAAAATGTATAATTTTCACATCCAATTATTTCCAAAAATACAATAGGTTGCATTGATATATAAATCAATCATCATTCTTTGTTGGAACTATTTTCATCTCTTAATCTGCTTCTATGACTTGGGTTATTTGGAGGAATGTTTTGTTGATAGAATTTATTTTTTTCTCCTTCTTGACCTTGTAGTACCATATGAAAAAAAAAAAAAAAGTGTAATGGGTGTATCTACATTGGTGAGAACAATGAAAATTGAAATAAATAATATACATCGATGTAAATCGAATAGAAATGCTCCATAGAAATAAGGGACTCATAAACTATGCACATGGTTTCAAAACCATGTCTCAAGGCTTGTTGCAACAAGTCTTTAGTTAGCGTGGTTCCATAATTTGTTTCCTGCATGTTTTAAACCCAAACATAAATCATATATTTAATATAAAGAATTTTTTTGTTCTATTGATTATAAACTCAGAGAAGAAAAACAACATAAATAATTACAAATTCCACAATTAAGTTTTGATATGCCAAAATATACTCACAACCCTTATTTGACCCAATGTCAATCAATTCTTCTTATGGCTCTTCTTTGTATGTTATCACCAATTTGAAGACATTCAAACATGATTGTTGTAAAACAACTTAAAATATACAAAAATGAAACCTTGAGTTGTTATAAGGAAATATTAAAAATTACTCACAAACTTTGAAATCAACCCTTTTCTTCCTTGTCGTCTTGTTTTATGTGCTGAATGAGTTCCATCTTGTTTTTTTTTAATTTTCAGCCAGAAAATACTTGAAACTTAATATTTATGTTAAATTATTTTTTTATATGTACAAAGTTAAACATGATTACATACATTTGAAGCACATTATTGTTGAGATGGTTCCTTCTGTGATGCAATTATGTTCATTTATTTGACCATCTCCTTATACATTTTTTTAGACATTTGTACTAACGTGTTTCACATATCAATGCATTGATCATTTGGTATTTTTATAGTATTTTTTAAAAAAGTAAAAAAAAATTATAATGATATATGAAAACTAAATATAACAAAATAAATATTAATAAATTAATGGTTTGTAGTAGTATATACATATAATTCTAGAAAATCATTCTATACAATTAGGAATATTACCATTTGAATCATTTTTTTGTTGTTGTATGTTTTTTCTATTGCAAGTTTGACATGTTTCATTGACCATTTGTATTGAAAGACTTCCTATAGTTTAGATATAATTTGGTTCTTAGAATCATTGGATTCATTTTTGTATTGTAAGTGGAAACTATGTATTTACGTTCATTCCACTAGATCCCTCATGGTTTTGTAAAAAAAAATCTCCCTTTCATTTACCTCCAACACCACTCTAGATGATCTAAGGACCAATTCATCGTCATTTACATGTTCTATAATTTCTTTTTTCTTAAAATGACATTGATCTTTTCCTTCGTTGTTTCTCTCTGTAGAACCTTAAACATATATGAATTAATAGATTATTTGAGACATGTTATCTAATATTCTTAAGTATATGAAAATTGAAAAAAAGAAGAAAAAAAAATCATATTGAATATTATTTTTTCATTCACCTAATTTATCATTCTATAATTTTTCTATCGGGATTTTACGCTCTTCTGCACTTAGATTAGAAATAATATTATCGAAATTTTTCATTTTTCAGACCCGCATGAAACACACCAACCAATACATATTATTTAAAGTTACATATAGCTCAAACGTATTAATTTTGTAAAGAATTTACAAAGAACTTGCCTTCTCTACTTTTTTGGATGTGCTATCATTGTGTCGATGAATATTTTTGTTAATTGAGACCTTGTGAGACATTTTGTATCAATATAAAGCCCGTAGCATTCAATATAAAAGTCATCAAATATATTTTACAAATAAATGAGATAATATTTTCAGCGAAAAAATCTCTGGTAACCTGTGGATTTATCAGTAGAAATGCATTGGTGTGTTTAGAACATTAAACAAAATGGGCGTTTAATTATTTAGCTCCATCATGGAAAATTAATTTTAAATTATTATGGTGTGATTTGTAAGGATAAATTAACCATAATGACTTAACAGTGTTATTTGGAAGAGATGTGTCAGTGTGTTCTATTACACCAGGAGCAACGATTAACAGATTAGACAAAATAAAGAGGTTTCTAATATGTTGGTGTGTTTTATTACAGATGGAGCACTTGTGCGTTATATTCCAAAGGGTGCACCATGAAACATACAGACATTTAAAACATGGAGACAAACGATAGGGTTTGGATGTAATTATATAATTGATTCCCGTAAAACGCCCTACATATAGTAAGTATACAAACCCATTACATTTAAAATCCCTAATTGTGAAGTGGTAGAAGAAGTTAAACCCTAAGGTGGAATTTTTCAGGGAGAAGCAAGGGTTTAACTTAAGTATCAAAATTTTTTATTTTTTGTCTAAATTTAAGTTAAATTTAAATAGGAAAGCACATAGTAAAAATTTTCACTAGTAAAATCTATAGTAATTTTTTTATTATACAAGTTTTTTAATTTTTTTTGAATTGTAAATACATCTAACATAAATTGTAAAATATGCTAAGTGTAAAATTAAATATTTGTACTATCTAGGGTTTTGAGAGAATCACCATACCTTTCAATCTCTGATCTTTTGGAAGATCCAAAATATTTTGAAGCTCCATAATGATCTCAGTATGTCTCTCTTTCAAATGATATCTCTTTTAATTAAACCCTAAAAAAGGCTGTAAAAAAAATTATTACTCAAATATATAATAAAATTTAAAATTTTTACTATGGAGGTTTTTCACTTAATCACCATACCTTTCAGCTTCTAACCTTCTGAATAGTTCTTCTGCTCCAAAGTATTTTTTTGTTTCACAATGCTCCTAGTATGTATCTCTTGCAAATCATTCATTTGGAATTTTAGGTAAAGTAATGAAATGGTGAATAACTTTTTAATATTTAAAAGAATTTATCAAATTATATTTCGAAGAATCAATTTACTCTCGTTTTTGAATTTATAAAAGAAAAAAAAATCTATTTTTTTTTAAATTTCTCCACACATCGGTGCATTCAATAGTCAAGTGCACTAGTGTGTTTATAAAACAAACACACTTACATTGTTGGGGCGGAAAACTTTTTCAACGCATTCACGTGATACCATTTTTTTTTTGAAATCCCAAAACGGTGTGATTAATTTATTTAACACAACAATATGATTTCTATTAAAAATCATCGATGTTATAATTGTTATAAGAGCATCCAGTTGTTTGAATTCATTTTTAATTTTTAAAATTGGGAAATAGGTGCGTAGCAGTGTTGTTTTATTTTTAAACACATCGTTGTGTTTTTGTAGAAGAGCACCGATATGATAACATTTTTTTTTTAGAATGTTGGAAACCAATGTGCCTATTATTTAAATGCTCTGATGTCATTAATGATTTAAATGCATCAGTGCACTTTATTTCGATAAGCGCATCGATTTGGTTTAAAAACTATCTTAAATTTTAATTTAACATAAAATGGCATATTAATCTCAAATTATCCTTTATAATGCATCCACATTAATTAAAGTAGTTCCTAGTATATATTTTCCACTTAAATTCTCCTTATTCTTGAAAAATTGTTTTATATTGAAATTCATATTGTGGTTATATGGTTGTCGAGATTAATTTTGGTTATGTACACAAATTTTCACTTCTGATTTTTCTCAAATGTAGGGACAAAAGCTCAGTAATATCAAATGGCCAATTCTTCAAATTCCATCTCGTTCGATATTGTTGATCAAAGTCCTTCATGAAGTTATCCCTTACCATATCGAGTGAGTTCATATTTTATTTATATTTCGATTACCTAATTGATTTTTTTAATACATGTCAATTTGAAAAAAAATGTATCCAAATTTGCAGGAACCTGATTTTGAATTGAATTTATATGGATAAAATATTGCTCCATATTTTCAAAAATGTAGGAAGCTCTTATTAGGAGAAGCATATCGTGAGTAGTTGGTAAATGAAAATGGACAACCTCTTCACCCTACCAATTGGAACATGGCATCTTTCAACTGCAATACTAGATCAATAATGGGAAGAATTATTTGGTATAATGTAATTTGAACAAAACAATTTCATTGACGTGATTACTAGTACCATTGATATTTACTAATGACGTTCAATAATTTTTGAAATTGGGATTCTAGTGATGATGAGAGACCCACCTACCATGTTCTAGATTGCCCCATTACAATGTCAACTCGAGATAAGGTTGCATTAAGAGGAAGAATTGGAGAGGAAGTATACAAAGAAAGTTTGAATCAACCACCTATTCAATTCCCACTATGTCCAAATTCACCAATTAGGAATGACTAAAACAATAGTATTTCTTCATCATAAGTTAGAAATGGAGGCAATCAAATGGAGGTTGGTATGGATGATTACTTATAGGATATGAATTCCATGGAGAGAGTGTTGTTAGATGCATTCTAGAGAAATGAGGTAGGCGATGATTCTCATATCACTGATACCTTATTCGAAAGTTGGAAATATTCTTCCATTGCCCCTCTCTTTGGACCTGAGAGAAAGTTAAAGTATAATCGGCTGGGGGCAACGATGTTGTTGTATAATGTGAAAGAAACATTTAGTGTGCTGAATGCATTTTTGTTAGTAATATTAAGGTAATTGAGTTGCATGATCGATCGAGTTCCTTATATTATGGCACACAATCGAATTTAAAAAGGGTCAATTTTATGAATGTTAAATATTGACATTGTATAACTATATTCACCAGCAACTACAGGATATTTAAAGATAATTCTCTTCCAAGTGATAATGTCTTTCTGGGGATTTGCGAAGAGGCAAAGTAGTTGCTAAAAATGTTTAGTGTTGAGTACATATCATATTATGCATGCCCGAATGATTGTATTCTATATAGAGGAGAATAGGAATAAAAAGACATATGTATGAAATGTGGGCATGATAGGTACCGTAATTAAAAAAAAAAGGCTAAATCACATGGTCCTCCTCGTAATATAGTAAGGCACATGCCTATAATCCCAAGGATTAATTCACTCTTTTGTTGCAAATAAATAGTTGTGATGAAGGGATGGAATGCCTTACATAGAAGTAAGTCAAGAGTTATGGAAATCCCAATAGATTCTATAACCATGAGGCATATAGAGTACATGCCCTGAAAAATTCAAGGATGAAGTACAAAGGCTACGACACATCATATCCATGGATGGCGTTAATCCATATTCCCTCCAAAAAACAACCTATTCTATTTGGATTATGGTAATGATCAATAATAATATCCCCCCATGGTTTTATGTTAGGAATTAACATATTATATTGGCTCTCATAGTCTGAGGTAGAATACAAGTGAAGAATATGGGTGCCTACTTACAACCATTTGTAGATGAATTGAAGGAATTATGAGAAGGGATACATGTGTATGATGTATCAAGAACCATTGCAACAGATATGAGTTTCATTTTGTATGGAATATTCTTACACCATACATGATTATCTAGGCTTAGGATTTTTCTCTGGTCAATTACATTCTTATTGATTTGTTGAGTAACAATATTGTTTTTCATACTAATTTAATTTTTTTCAATTTTTCATATCTTCATGGTCGCTAACCTGTCGGTCTGTATACAATAATTTCATAGGTCTTGTAACAAAATGGTATCATGGGTGTAAATTTTATGGACCTTCTCTGAAGGTTAGGTGCTCTGACCACCTATGAAATCCAGTGTATGACTAATCTAGGGTATTCCTCCTAGAAGAAGTACACCCTAACAGAAGAGAAACATCCCCTTTCAATGGTAAACTAGAGAGAACCCAAAGGCCTGCAATAATGACATGTTTTGAATGGCTTAGAGAAAACGAGAGAGATAAGGAGAAGAATTTTGCATAAATATTCGATTCAAATGGGGAGCCTAGGTTCGACGATCTATAATTCTTCGACATCTATGTTGAGAAATTTCCCATTGGGATGAAAAGGAAATTTGTCTTTTATGAGCTCCCATATTGGGAGCATCTTAGGATTTCCCAGTTACTAGATCCCATGCATATATTTAAAAATGTTTCATCTTATTTATGGAGGCACATATCTTCAAAAGGAAGTGACACGTTGGCTTTTAGGAGAGATCTTATTTCTTGTAAAACTAAAAATAAGCATTGGCCAAGAAGGTGATGTCAAATGTATTTTAAATAAAGACGACCTTTCTTTGGGAAAGGGAGTTATAATGAATGTGAGGGTGCCTTCATTATATGGGTCTTCACTGTAAGGCTTCTTCACTATGGAAGATCATTTTCCACGGTTGAAATCACATGACCATTTGAACATTCTAAGAGTACATACATCAAAAACATGATTTTTTTTATTTTTATGTAATGGGATATTTTATAATTAATTTTTGTATAATGTAATATTTACTATGCAGTGTCATTATCCTCTTCTCGTGTGTGGGTGTGGGAACCATGACTTCCCCCAAGACCTAAGATGTGCCATATCTAAATTGTATGCATTTTTACATTGGATCACATCAAAGGGGATTCACATAAATATCATTCCAAAATGTCGTTAAGAGATAACTAAGATTGTTTTGTGTGTTTGGGAAGGATTTTCTCGCAAGTTTCATGGACTTTTATTTTCAAATTTTAATTCATGTAGTGGATGAAGTTGAATTTATTTCGGTCGTTTCTTATCATTGGATGTTCTTAGTAGAGAGGTACATGAAGAAATTGAAAATTTTTGTTCGATAAAGGGAAAAACCCTCTATAATAGAGAGATATATATCATATGAGTCTTTCTATTATGCAGTAAGTACATCAAGAATATTGATAGAACATCACTGCAGTGATTTGGGACGACGAAAGGGATGAAGAAAAAAGATAAGGGGATCTTTTAGAAATGAATGGAAAGACGCACATGATAAAGAGTAAGTGTAGGCTTAATAATTTTTCAAATTACTACACAGTAAATATTACAATGAACTACATATTAATGCATATTTTTGTTTCATATGTACTATATATAATGGGTTGCATTGTACGAAGAGAAGAGGAGGAAATGGGAGAAGGACAAGAAAAAATCCAAATGGCTGAATGGTAGAAGTGCTCCTCATCTAGATCATCTAAAATATAATATGTCAATGACATGCCCTAACAGTTGGGTTGTTGATCAAGTCAGAGATAAATATGGTGCATCTAGACTTTACCCGTGTGTTGAAGAGGATTCACTAAACATAGGGATTCAATGCAACAACTCACTAATTATATTCTATTTATGTACAATTTTAAATTCATAATTCACCTTTTAATTTTAACACACACACACACACACACACATATATATATTTTAATTATGTTCGCGTTATTAGACACATGACACTGTGATTTTTTCACTTTTTTCACTTTGACAGGTATAGGGAGAGAGAGTGTTATAGATAGGAAGAGAGAGAGGGGGAGGGAGAGGGGGGGGGGTTAGGGAGAGACTGGGAAGGGGAGAGGTAGAGGGAGAGGGTGAGAGGGATGGAGAGCGAGTGTTAGAGAAAGAGAAAGAGAGAGAAGGGGGGTGAATCGGTATTTAAAAAAATTGATTTAATTTTCTTATTTTGAATTATGTACACGACTATTATGAAGAAAACATGCATTAGGGGAATTTTGAGGTCTAAAATGGGCCTCCAAAGGAAATTATAAAATAATAGTGGAAATAATAAAATAAGAATAGATTACATCATCAAATTTTAGAGGGAAAAAATAAAAAACTACTTTTTCAACTCGTATTTTCGACTTATCTCCCTATGGGTTTAATTAAATTTCAAGCAGGAACACTCGTTGGATACAAAATTTGGTTCCTCATCCAAGGAATACACATGTTTCATACTTTTGATGGACCCTACTACAAAAAAAAATGAGAAATACATGAAATATGAGATTGCAATCACGTTGTTTCATGTATTTCTCATTTTTTGTGCAACAAGGTCCATCAAAAGTATTCAACATGGATACTCCTTGGATTAGGAATTAAATTTTACATCAAACGACTACTGCCAATCGAAATTTGAGTAAAACATTAGGGATACAAGTTGAAAATACAAGATGAAAAAAGTAGTTTTATTAATTTATTATTTTTTAATCTTTTTACCTTTTTACCCAAAAAATGGTGAATCATTCCCCATGGTTGACATCATGATATTGAATCCCATTGGTTCTTATAAAGTTTATTTTGGTTGTAAATTTTTCTTTGGAGGCCCATTTCAGACCTCAAAATTTCTCTAATGCATATGTACATGAATCTATTGTAGACAACTAGCATATATCTAGTCAACTTAGTTTTTCAGTTAACTTAGTATCTGTTTATCTTGAACCAATACGTTAGTACCCAATCATAATCAGATAGTTAGTAACCATGTGCAGTAAGAACAAAATAAAACATCACACATAATTAACACATATGAACACCATGATATTTAGGTGGAAGCCCAATGTGGGAGAAAACCACCGTTGTTGTCATATTTTTCTTATTTTTATTATGATGAAATAATTTTGACAGTATTGTAATGGAGAATTTAATACCATCACGCAAACACCCACTTGTAGAAGGACACAACCTTTTCTCGTTCTCCAGAACCTATTGGAAGGGAGATCTAACCCCCTGATTTAAAATATCACAACTTGTAGGCCACGTTTCATCAAATTTTCAGACTGGAGCCACTACCATCATTTAAGTCCAATACCAAATATAAAAACTAAAACTGATCACTGTAATAAATCACTCAATCATTCGACCAACTGAATCAACCAATCATTGAACCAACTAAGACCGAAATCAATAAAATCATTCTAAAAAAATCAAAGAAGTGATATCAATATAACTTCATTCACCATAATTTCAATACTGAA
Organism: Pinus albicaulis; assembly: GCA_034641835.2. Classification (NCBI taxonomy): domain Eukaryota; kingdom Viridiplantae; phylum Streptophyta; class Pinopsida; order Pinales; family Pinaceae; genus Pinus; species Pinus albicaulis. Next base: position 1,005,729,128 of record CM076575.1, on the reverse strand, counting down.
CCCAAACATTACATCAATCTACTAAACCGAGTGAAGACCCTAATCAACAAAATATTATAATATATACGATATTTTACTTTATCAAATCTTCTTGTATACGTGACTTCCTTGAAGAATACCTGTGTATAAATCTCAAAAAGCTGAACACTAAAAGTGAATTAGTGTCATTCTGAAATAACTCTGAGTCACACACAAAACCACTCAATCATTCTGAAATAATCATAGAACCATGACTGATCTTCAGTCACATATAGATAGTAGCATCATCACTCTTCAATCAATCAACTCAACTTCAATCATCATTGTTAAACCCATATCATCAAGTAAGACTTCATTGACAGAAAACAAAAACATAGTAAGATTGATTAGACTAATCAAACATCATATTCAACAAAACCCTAGCTTATATATGTTCTTTCTATGAAACACTTTTGTGTGTATATGCGCTCTTCAGGAATAAAACTTACGTATAGATTTGTATAAAGTGCACAATTGAAACACGACTTACCAAAATGATGCTCGCGTATGTATGCACCTTTGAGGTTATTAGACCTGTTTATGCATGCACCTTTCAGGTTATCAAACCTACATGCAGATATGAGATTATTGAATTATACCTTTGTTCCACATCAGACCTTTAAAAAGGAGCCCATACCTCGACATAAATAATAAAATGTGTGTCAGCCAAAAATATCACAGATCAAACCAATCCATTATCAATATAGTCATTCCAGGTCTATTGGATCCGATCCATCATCAAAATTGCAGGTGCATACTTGGTTTCAAATCAAACAGTTCATTAATAACCCATTACATGCACACTTGATTCAAAAATAACTATTCGTCAAATATTCATCAGTTTCTCACTCAAAACACTTTGATAGTCATCTTATTATATATCTTAGGTCTTAGCCAATACCATGGGTCAAAACCATACTATTGCCAATTGTATTCCTTGATGAGATCAAATAGTCATTACTACACTCAATATTATGGGTTGATACCATGGTAAAGACCTTTGGTATTTATAACACCATGGTGCGGAAACTGTACGTGAATTTTATTCTTCATACCCATGTTTGTAAGTGGATGTTCTTCATAGAACCTGCATGTTCTTCTCAAAACATTCCCTTCATCATTCCTCTGTCTCTTAATTTATATACCTTTGTCCAAACTCTCTGTCACATGTAGAAACATCCTGTTGGCATCTTCATCAAGTAGGTTGCCATCAAAATACAACTCATGAAGTAGGTTTCCATTAAGGACAAAAAATTAGTCATAATGCCAACAATACCCCCCTTTGTACTTGATGGAAACCAATTTGGTGTTTGGTCACCACAGCCTAGAGGTACCTGTAAAATACATTGAGCTAAGAACCAATGTTATCAAACTCCAAGTTACTCTGCCCCTTTGACATCAAGGTAAAAGGATTGAAAAATGTTGAATGAATACTTCTCTTTCCTTGTAGAGACACGAGCACTATAGATCTGATCTCCAATATGTACGAACCATGCTCCCCCTAAGCACATGCTGAAACTTATGAAATATTTCAAATGAATTACATGACTTGATGACTTTTCCTATCACCAAGGACTCAAAAGTACATCAACCACCCAACACAGTGGGGTTACATATTTGACTTCATCATTACATCAACTACCCAAAGTGGGATTACATTCATAATTTACTTGACCCCAATAGTCCATACATGACTGAGTATTATAATGGTGACATCATGGGACTTTTCATAACCATTACATCAAGAGACATATATGACATTTATAACCAAGACAAAAATACCTCTATAGTACGATATCAAGACCATGATAGTCATCAAAAACCATCATATACTGAATAGGATATGCACCATAAGTATGTGTCAGCAACAACATGAGTATCTTAAAAAACATCACCAATGATAAGAATCATTGTGCGTCAAGGAATTCTTAAGCAAAGATAATTCCGAAAATATGTTATCAGAAGCATACCAAATTCTCCCCCTCAACCTGTGCCAACTGTTTACTGTTAGATTTGATCATATCAAATCATACATCAGTGAGGACATCAAATTATATTCATGAAAGTGGTTATACATTAAGGCATCAACAACTCATAAAAGTCAAAACCACTTATAAATAACATCAATAGACTGTAACCATAAACATAGAAAAATAAATCCAAATAATAATTGTGTGAAGCATATCAAATCCTTTCCCTGAGTCTGTCTCACTTTATCTCCATCATAGAGAAACATACACTAATTTATGTATCACAACTCGCGTATATATGTGACTACCCTTAATAGGGTATGCATACGAAACGTAAAATAATGAAACTTCATGACTTCAACTTCACGTGATCCTATACTATTTGTATCTGTTCATTGTTACTACACTAGATGCATTGTTAGTAATATAAGCAATATCAATATCAAAACAACCATGATGATCATGAACTTGAAGGATTGTTCAGAATAATTAACAGAGTAGTGAAGCAAGGAAAATTCCTAATTTATGTATGAGATATTCAAATGCATCACGTGGAAGAGGTTTTGTATATATATCAGCAAAATGTTCTTTTGAGGGAACATACTACAGTTTGACCTTTTGTTCAAGCACCTTTTCTATTGGAAAATGATATTTAATTGGAATATGTTTGGTCTTAGAGTGCATAACAATATTTTTCAAAATACTAATGGCACTTGTATTATCACATATTATGGAAATGAGAGGAGAGAAATTGATTTGAATATCCTGCAATGTTTGCATCATCCAGATAAGTTGTGTGAAATAAGATGCATCAACAACATATTTTGCTTCTACATTAGATAAATCAATGGAACTTTTTTTTTTTTTCCTTTTCTGAACCATGAAACGAAACAGGGACCCATGTAGAATTCTCCTTCATTAGTGTTTTGTCTGCCATCAACATTTCTTGCCCAATCTACATTTTTGTAAGCATGAAGAGTAAGATATTCATATTTGTGACACCATAAACCAAAGTCTTGAGTGCATTGTAGATACTTGAATATTATTTTGACTGCTTGTAGATGAGTTTCTTTTTGATTGGATTGGAATCGTCCAACAATACCAACTGCATGCATGGTATATGGTCTTGTTCCTGTAACATAAACTAGAATTCTGATCATGGATCTGTATTTTTGTTGGTTGAATACCAAAGAATCATCATACGAACTAAGACTACATCCTGTCACCATTGGTGTGCATACTAGTTTTCAATCTTCCCTTCCATATTTCTTCAGAAGCTGCTTGAGGTACTTTGTTTGTGAGAGAAATATGACATTCCTTTCTTGTTGTACTTTTAAACCAATAAAGTATGTTACTTCACCAATTAAGGACATTTCATATTATTGTTACATGATAGAAGAAAACCTTTGACTCATGTATTCTTCATTGATGCCAAAGATGATGTCATCGACGTAAACAAAAACAGTTAAAAGTTCATCACCATCCATTTTCATGTATAGGTTTCTATCCGCAGACCCCTTAGTGAAGTCTTGTTGTTTAATATATCTGTCAACATTGCAAAAAAAAGGTCATTGGTGAGGGTCATGCTTATGACGAACCTTTAAGGTCCATCACCAATGTTTCATATGGTGACAGGCCTTAAAAAAACGTTATTGTAAGTGCATATAGTGACGGTCCTTTCAGGTTTTTCACCAAAGCCATTTTCAATGACACTTTTGGTGAGGGATGTTAAAGGTCCATCACTAATTCTCTCTTTGGTGACACTTCTAGTGACGATATTTTATTATACCTCGCCAATTCTATTTTTGGTTACTTTTGGCCACAGTAAAAAAAAATTTCTTCATCACTGATTATTTTAATGAGTATTTTATGATGCTATGTGATTGTTGCTATATTTTTTGTCAAAAGATAATGATTTAATACCATTGTTATGGATTGTTTTTTAGTATGTGTCAAAGGCCATAGTGGTTAGAGTCAATCAATTTGTTAATAATTAATTAGTGTGTATCATTTCCCTCAAGTAATGAGAAACATATGATTCACCAATGTTAGGTTTATTATCTAGAAAATTTGCTTTAGATGAAGTTCCTCTAGTGTGTGTAGGAACCAGAACTATCAATCCTCAACACTCCTGGAACACCTTGACATGTTTTTTCACACACTAAAATTCCTTGGAACCTAGCATGTCTTGGAACATATTTGTACCTAGAGTATTTTTCCATTACTAGGATTCCCAAGAAAATGTTGGCATGCCCTAGCATAACATATCACTCCTATGGCATCTGTTGGTATGCCCTGTAGTCCCTAACATGCCTTGTAACACATTGCCATGCATTTACATACATAATACATTAGCACTTGGCATATATTGGAACCTAATGTTAGTGTGCCTAGCATACCCATTTTGAAAAAGGTAAAGTCCCAACTTATTAACCCTATTATGTGTTAATTTCCTTGCATTTTAGCTTTTTTCTCCTTTTTGTTTCCCTGACACTTCTTAACACATGTTGGCACACCTTGGCACCTTGCACATCCTGGCATGCATTAGTACCTGACATGTCTTGGAACTATTTGGAACATTTTATTACACTATGGAACTTCTTGACATGCCCTGGTATGCCCTAGCATGCATTACTACTACCTAACATACCTTGTGACTCCCTCGGAATGCCTAGCACTAGTTTACACTTTGTGGTACACCCTCATATTTATTAATTTCCATGAAATTTCACCTACTGCTCCCTTATTTTTCCCCAGTACTCAGTAGCACTCCTTGGTCTGCATTGGCACTCTGTGGCACACCTTAGAACTCTTCAACATGCCCTGCCACTCCATAGCATGCGTAAAAGTACTTGGCATGTGTTGGCACTTTGCAAGTCTTAGCATGCATAACATGCATTGGGATTCCTTAGTATGTTTTCGCATGTGTTGACATGGTTTAATATTAAATTTATTTGAGACCAATTATTGGAAAGTAGTAGAGAAGTAACAGAGGAAGATTTGGAACTTAAAATGCACTAACACTTAGAACTTAGCATGTATTTTCACCTATAATACTACGAAAAAGGCCTTTAGGTGTGGTTTGGCTTATGATGGTCTTGCCAAAACTACGTCTAGAAGTGTTTATAGTGATTTATGGGGATTTTCTAACAATTGTATCTAAAAGTGTTTTCTCATGACTTTTGGAGGGGGTTTTTAAATTATTGCCCCAAAATCTATTTTTCATAGCAGTTGTTTGAACACCCCCCCCCCCCCCTCCACCACCCTTGGAAAGTCATGAAAATTGACGTTGTGGGGAATGTTTTTTCTCATGACTTTTTTCAGGGGTGGGTTTGAATGACTTCCCCTAAATATACTCTTCATGGTAGTTTTTAAACCCTCTTGAAAGTCATGAAATATATATATATATATATATATATATATATATATATATATATATATATATATAATTTATTGATTTATTATTATTATTTTTTTAATTTTTATTTCATTTTATTTTATTATAATTTTTTATAGCTGGGGGTTTCTAACAACCATCTCTAAATTTATTTTCTCATGAATTTTGTGGGTGTGGGGGGGTTTAAACGATTACCTCAAAATACATCTTTCATGGCAGTTTTTTCATAACCCCCATAAAATTCATGAGAATAAAAAGTCATGACAATTTAACATTTGGAGGAGATTGTTTAACAACCACCTCTAAAAGTTCAATTTTAATGATTTTTGTTTTGGGGGGGTGCCCAAAACCACCTCCAAAATTTTAATTCTTCTAATGTTTAAGGAGTATTTTTTGACAACCCTCCTTAAAAGTCACAACAATGTAAATTTTGGAGGCATTTTTGGATAACTTCCCCACAACACCCCCCCCCCCTCCCCCCCAATGTCATTAGAATTAAATGTTTAGAGGTGGTTGTTAGATGACCACATCCAAAATTTCAATTGTCATGAATTTTGGGGGAGAGGTAGCTTTTGCTGTATTGAACAGGGAAAGAAGAAATAAAGGTAGCAGGGATATTGGGTAGAAGTGACAGGTTCAAGAATGGTTTCTTGAGATCTATAATCCTAGAATTAGAGAATGGGAAGGGTCCTTATAAAATCAAGGCATAGGGGGCCTAGAGAGAAGGCAAACAGATAAATTGATAGGGGAACCCCAAATAGTTTTGATAAGGTAATTAGTGTTGGGATGATCGAAGTGGATATTGGTGGCCATCCGCCTATTCCACTTGGGGCCCCACCATTGTCTCTTTCAGTTTTTTTTCACAACTTACTATTTTTAGCAATTTTTCGGGTCCTGAACTTCCGAAGCCTTTTTGAAGCCCCAAACAGAAACAATATGCTGAAGTTACGTCCCTAGGAAGTTGAACCACCAATTTACCCAAACGGGGCCCATAGTTTTTGCGTTTCACCTCCTAGGGTTAGGTTTTTGGACGTTTAGAATTCTCCATTGTTTCTCCATAATAAATAGGCCCTCGAGCCTCATTGTAATACAGTTCAGAGGTCTATAGTCGCTACATATCTTCTCAGAGATTCGCTACCAGCACCCTAGCTATTTTATTTCCATCATGTTTGTAAGCATATTTCTGTGATTTGATATTAATGAAATGAAGCCTTATTTCCACTGTATTTCTATGTTTATGGTTATTTCTGTATTTTTTTGCGTTCCTACACAAATCTGGTATAGTGGTGTTAGTCCCCTATGAAATTCTTGGCAAGCAAGTTGGGGGCTAGGTTGTTTTGGAGCCTTCAAGGAATGTCTTTTCCCTGAAAACCCATCCTCCTTGAAGTCTCTTTGTGCTATGCCTAACATTGATCCCCTCTGATGGTTCCATTCCCAAAGGGCCTACTTTTCCCCCTTTGCACCCCTGCAATTATACTTTCCTCCCCTTTTTCCCTCCTTCTGTCAAAATACCTTTATTCACCAATTTCCCTTGTTCATCCCTGAAATCCCCTCAAATCCCCTTGAAATCCTGTTTCTGCCACTTTTTTATCCTTTTCATCCTTCATTCTCTTAGCGTTGCCCTGGGCTAACCTTAAAACACTTTAAAAATGGGCCTAAATCATAATTTCATTGAAAATGTCCTAAAAAACCCATTTCAGACCATATAATAGGCTTAGCCCCTTCCGCATTAGCCCCATTCCCCATTCCTCCATGTAACCTGGCACTGTGACCACTCGCCAAAGAAAAAGCGCTTATCTCAAGCCTCATCATGCGCAGCGTGGACCGTTGATATCAATTAATCGGACGACGGAAGTTAATTCTCCAACGCCCGCATCTTCCCCGCCTATTTTCCATGCTGGGCCATCGCCATCCATTCCCCTGCTAGATCGACGGTCCAAAACCTTTCCCGCTGGTGGACCCCGCCACACACTGTCCAAAACCGCCTGGTTTATTTCACACCACCCTTGTGCGCTCGACGGTTTTCCTCTGTAGCCCAGCGATCCCACTCAGCTGCTACCACCTATCCTCCTGTACGATGCTGAAACCACCATTCCCGCCCGTTTACTCCATCCCTCACGCATTATCTTCCGGACACGGATGCCCAACGAAATCGGTGAAGACCGTCTGATCTGGGACGGGCCATCCAACAGCCATTGCCCACCCAAGATGCACGACGTTTAATAAAGTTGCACGCCGCTTAGCCCTTGTCATGTCTCGTCCGTTGCTATTGATCTCCGTCGCGATCAACGGTTCAGAGCTGTTCGCCTTCCGTTGACCACCTTCCCCGGGTCTGCTCACCTCGTCATCTCCATGTGGACTCATCGTACGCTAGACTGTTCCATCGCATATATTGTTTTGGTTTCATGTTTTTTAAGGTTTTTCCTTCGTTCGTTCTGCAGACTGCCATCTCCACCAGTGCGGATCTCCATAGTTCCTCTCCATTTCTCTCCGCCATGCCACCATCTGCACGATCTTTCTCCGCCTCCACATCATCCGCCACCCTGTTCATGATTTCCTTAACTTGTTTGCGTGTTTTGCAGGGTTATTAGGAAGCAATGGCCGCCAAAATGTGCAGCCTCTGCTCAGCGACAATGAAATCAAGAAAGATCGTCTTCAGCGACTGGAATTTATGAAAATGACACGGGAAGATGAACACATGACATGCATTAAAGAGAACAGGGTCTAAACTTTGTAGAAACCTCCCGGTGCCATTACAACCCGAGCTAACCTGTCAGAAGCGAAAATGGAGCGGCAAAGCGTTTCAGTATAGAGCAAAGGAGATTAAGGCACCCTAATGAAGATATGGAGCCTTAAACCAGTAGTTTAAGAGACAAAGCACCAGTTTGAGGAACCCGAGGATCGAACAGGAAATCTTGCGCACAGTAAAAGGTAACATCAGGGTTCATTCATCAGCAGAATGTTTTTCTTCATCAAGTACAGGGCGCCCATACAGATTTTATTATGCACAATGTCCCTGAAGGAGTTTCCACCCTAACAGCAGTTCAAAACCACCAGAGCATTTATATGGCAGACTTCTCAGTACTTTATTTCATTTTTGTTCAAAACACCGAGGGTACGACAGCCGAAATATATCAAATTCATACTCAGAGAAGATCACTCCTGCATGAAATGGTGACAGAGATTAAATACACAGCAGTCAAACAGAATGGGCTTCAACCCTGCATTCATTTCTGTGTTTAATATCACATTTAGTGTTCACCTACCACCTCAGTCGACCTTCTATTCATCATCTGCTATAAAGCGCAGAAGGAAGTTGTTGTTGGTTGTTGATTGGATATCAGTAGATTGCAATATTTTTCCTCTTAAGACAAGTTCTCTGTGTAACATTGTAAGATAGGCTGAGATTGGATGTATTCAGACTGAATGTTCAAGCTGTGGGCATTGATGTACCTGATTGGTGTTGTTTTTAATATGACAAGCACATTTCTTTGGATACTGATCTAAAGCAGCTGGTGATGTTTTCCTTCCTCTGTATTTGTGATTGACTTGCTTTCATTTCATTACGTTTCTTCAGGCTCGCATCAGAAGTTTGGAATAAGATTTACCCTTGATAGGTACCTTATGTTGCTACTCTCCCAGCCTTTTATGTTTTCTGCTTATGTGTGTATCTGAATATTGATTTCAATTGATTTAACCAGTGTAGTGGATGTCATTGCCTGCTCTCTGATGTATGAATTAATGAAATCTATGTTTAGATGTTCTTGTTAGGATTTAGTTAGATGATTTAAGAACCCTGGGAGGTCTGGAACCCTGTCTCTGCCTCACTAGGATCTTTCCATCTCATTAAACCTTTCTAAGATCCCTTTTGTCAAACTTGTCCCTGTTTTTCCTTGGAGTTGCTAAAGCAGACCTGGAGTTAAATGATCTCTGGTCCGATCTATAAGTAGCCCCTTTGTCCTTCTTTGAGAGCATCCTCTGAGTATGCCCAAGAAGGTCTGGAGTTAAATGACCTCTGACTTGATCTATAGGCAGAAATTTGGTTGTCTTTCCGTCTTTCACTTTCAGTCCTTAATGTTCCATTCCATCAACCATCTTTAAGATCCAAATGCTCTAGATAACTAGCCCAACTGAAAGCTTGCACATTGAACACAAGTAAACCCTTCCTTGACTCCATTGCCCAATGGCCTTGATGTTCTCTGAGTTACCTATATTTGCCTAGTTTCCTCTGTGATCATCCTTGTCTTATATTGGACCTTCCTTTCCTGATTCCCAACAACCAAACGTCAACCATCAAAAAAACAAACCCTGTGCCTATAACTAGCCTAAAACCTTAACATTTGAGCTTCAAAGACATAAAACCTTCGACTATCATAGAGAGATCCCTCTCTGGACCTAGGAGGGCTAGATCCTAAGGTCTGAAAGTGGTTCTGATGTTGTCTCATCTTTTGGTCTTGCCAATCTGGCCAAAACATGGGAACACCAACATAATGGTGACTCCGCTGTGGAAAATTGAGTGCATCATACTTTGAAATATCCCTAAGCATTCAAACTCGCAATCTCTAGTTAGGTTGGCAATTAGTCACACCTCCTCTTGAACAACCTCAATGTCATTTGCTGTGTTCTATTGTACTCTTAGACAGAGCCTGGACAGGGCCAGGTAGCCTCCAGATCTCATCCTCTTTAGGAGATGACATATCTGGTAAACGCCCTCCCAGTCGATCTCTGGTGAGAGTTTGTTGTGTTCTGAGGTTATTCTTGAAAGGTGATAGTGCCCGGGCACTGTGGTGGACAGTGTGACCCCTTTTGACATACCCTAAATCATCCACCTGGCGACTCCATAGTTCCTGAAAGATCAAAGACTCCACTGGTGATCAGTAGGCATGTTGATTAACTTCGTTTCACATTAGACTCCACTGGAAGACCAACCTTTGAAACAACATTAACCACAATAGAAGATCAAGTAGGGTTAAGCTGCTTAGGTAGAAGTATAACATTCTGGCTTTTAGAACCATTCACACGAGAGGTTATCCCAACCCTGACCCACCTGAAATAGTTGACGACCCAGAGAGTATCCTCAAGGGAGCTCCTACACCTAAAAGACCAACTATTCCCGGTCACCTTCATAGAGCTCATTCTACACCAGAAGACCTAACAGCTCTATCACATTTTCTCCCTGACCTAGACCCACCAAACAGATTACCTAGAGCTAGGTCATTCAATCATCTAGACTAGCCGGACCCTGAGCTTCTCGACACACCATCTAGCAGTGGTCAACACACTAGGGACAAAGGAACCCCTCCATCTACACCACCTGATATCCACTTCATTCAGAACTTGGGGCTCTCTCACCCTAGATCTGCTCAACAGACTTCTGCTGGTCCTAGTATCCCTGTCATCCAAATACTAGCTGTTCAATTTAACCCTTTACCTCATCAGAATATCATCATGGCAGCCTGGTATGCTCCCTTAGTATTACCCCAGCCTTTGTTACCCTTACCCAATGATTATCAGTAAAAAATCCCACACTTCACTGCTAAAGAGTCCATAACAGCTCAACAACATGTAGATAAGATGGAGGACTCTTTTGATTACATGGAAATTGATGATGAAATGATCAAAATGAGAATCTTTGCCCAGAGCCTAGAGGGTGATGTAAAGAAATGGTTTAAAAACTTGCCTGATGGTAGCATCCAAGATCTCCCTGCATTATACCAGACCTTCATAGACAAATGGGAGACTAGGGAAAACCCTCGCCAGCTCCTAGCAGAATACATGAGCCTTAAAAGGAATGTAGGAGAGAGTGTTCATGATTACACAACAAGATTTAATAGCATTTACAATGCTATTCCTCCACATATGAAACCTCCACAAGGTATGGCCCCAACAAAATACCCTGATGGGTTCGATGCTGACATAGCCTATGAGCTCAGAGATAAAGAGTACACCACATTAGAAGACATGCAGAAAGGGGCTGTAAACATAGAAGCAAATTTGATTGAGAAAAGAGCAAGACTGAGGTCTGAGAAGAGGGTAACCTATAGGGATGACAATGTAGCCTCCACATCTGATCCAAATTATGATAGACTAGCTAAACATGTGGATAAGCTGCAACAAATGATGGAAAAAATGGTTGTCACAGTTAGCAGTCAGAACAGAAACCAGAACCAAAATCAGAACCAAAACTTTAGAAGAAACAACAATGCTCCCAACAGACAAAAAGAGTCAGATCAACAAGTTATTCCCCCTTTCCAAAAATTTTTAGATGAGGATGAGGGAATCATAGAAGAGTCTGAAGGGAATACAATTAACATGTTTGAAATGGAAGACTCAGTCCTTAACTGTGATTCAGGGGAAGACCAACCCTCACCTTCATACTGGGATGAGGAATGGCTAGAAACTGAGGATTACAGATTAGGATTTGAAAATGCCATGATGCAGGTCAGAGAACAATATGAACTTAGGAGAAAAAAGGATTAGGACACTTCCAAACCCAAAAATCCTGAGGTTACCATCAAGAAAAGGCCTGGAAAATCTTCTAAAGTGACTGCTGTAAATAATAAATCTGCAGCTGAGAGTTATGGGAAAAACGAAGGAAAAGACAACCAAGACACCGAAAAACAAAGTCAACCAGCTAGAAACACAAACACTGTAGTTAGTGCTCCTGATAAAACGATTACTGACCCTGTACATAGTGAGAAATCACAAACTGACATAGCTACTAAGGCAGTAGCAAATAAAACAGAATTGAGCGTTACAAAAGTCTAGTCCACTTTCAATCTGGAAAGTGAGATTGCAAAAATCAAAATCTCTGTACCTTTATCTGAGCTAGCCACTCAGGATGTATATAAAGGCCAAATTTTGAAAGCATTGAATCTGGGAGAAATAAATGATTCTGTAAACATGAATGATGATCAACCAACCCTACTCTTTGGTCCAAAAATTGAGGGAAAGTTTCAGGAGGGGGTGGTTCCACCTTTTTATATCAGTCTCAACATTCATGAAAAAATACTTCACAATGCAATGCATGACTCTGGAGCATCTCACAACCTGATGCCTAAGGTAGTGATGGAAAAGCTAGGCCTAGAGATAACACGTCCTTACAAGGATTTATATTCGTTTGACTCTAGCAGAGTAAAATGCCTAAGCCTAATCAAAGAATTATGTGTGAGTTTGACCAAGATCCTAGCTAAATGTATGGTCATGGATGTGGTGGTGGCAGATGTGCCACCTAAGTATGGCATGTTACTATCTAGATCATGGGGAGCCAAGCTGTAAGGAACAATGCAGATGGATGGCTCATATGCCACTATCCCTATATTTGGCCAATTTAGAAGACTGTATAGAGAGTCTCAGATGAAATTCCTAGTCAGTAGCCCCAATAAACCTAAAAATTCACCATTATACTCTGTGCACACAAACCTGGATTCTTTCATTCTTTATAACGACCAATCCTTGGTAGAGCCAGAGTCTGAATGCAGAAATACAAGAAAAAATGCAGAGCTCATGGACTTTAGCGTAATGGCTACCCTAGAAGAAATCGAAGAAGAAAACAACAGTGAAACCTGTAGAATATACGGTGGGAGCCTAACTCAGAATGAGCCAGAAACACAATGCAGTCAACCTATTAGTCACACCCTTCAAACTAATACACCACGTGAAGAACAAGATATCCCACAACCTAGTACAGACCCTCTAGCACAACATAATGGTGAACCCAGCTGTAGGGGAGGAAACAACGATGAAACGGGAAATGAACCCCTGTGGGAAATGAATTTCGATGGGTCCTGTACTAGGAACAATGTTGGAGCAGGGGTGTGGCTATGTAACACAGAAAATGATCATGCAGAGAGCCACGCTGTCAATCTGCACTTCAAATGCAAAAATAACATTGCAGAATATGAGGCTCTCATCCTTGGCCTAAATCTGTTGAAAATATTAGGGGCCCGTAAGATAACTATGCATGGAGATTCTGAGCTGATTATCAAACAAGTAAATGGTGAATATTCAGCAAAACAGCCCAGGCTTAGGGCATACAGGAATGAAACTCTGGATTTATTGAAAACATTTGTCGAATACGAATTGGTGTTTGTCCCTAGGGGTGAAAATGCAATTGCAAATGGATTAGCTTGCCTCGCTAGTTCATATCCTAAGACCCCAGTTTACCAAAAAATCATCATTCAGACCAAATTCAGACCTGCAGTGCCAGACAATGAAAAATATTGGCAGGTCTTTGAAGGAGACAAACAGATCGAAGATTTCCTGGTGGGCAGGAATGAGTTTGAATTTTCTAATTCAGACTCAAAATCTGATGACAGCTGCCCAAGCGAAGACCCCCCAGATGAACAAGAAACACCCTGTAACATAGAAATAAATTCTTTTTTTCTGAGGAAACTGGAAATCCAACCGAAAAAGGTGAAAACACAGATATTGAAGAAATGGAGGTGCTGCAGGCCAAAGATAAGAGCATACCCAGAGGCCTGGCACCCTTAGAGGACCTTTTTGACTTTGATGACGTAGCAAAAAAGCCCACAATAGAACATGCAGATTCAGATATGGAAGAATGCAACATAGGCACTGAAGACAAACCCAAAATGATTAAACTAGCTAAGTCTTTACCTGCAGACATGAAGAAGAAGTACATTGAGCTGTTTAAAGAATTCATTGATGTGTTTGCATGGAGCTATGAAGACTTAAAGGCTTATGACACCAACATCATTCAACACAAGATACCCTTGAAGGAAAATCAGAAGCCTTTCAGACATAAACTCCGTAGGATCAATCCAAAGCAATTGCCTGCAGTTGAGAAAGAGATTAAGAAGATGTATGATGCAGGCATAATTGTTCCTGTGAGGTTTTCTGATTGGGTGTCAAACTTAGTGGCTGTGAGGAAGAAAACAGGGGAGATCAGATTATGCATAGACTTCAGAAACCTCAACAGAGCCTCCCTGAAAGACAACTACCCCTTGCCTAGAATGGAACACATCTTACAGAAGGTAGTGGGCTCTATGAGAATCTCCCTGCTTGATGGTTTTTCAGGATATAACCAAGTATTGGTACTCCCAGAAGATCAACTCAAAACAACATTTACCACTCCATGGGGCACCTTCATGTATGTGAAAATTCCCTTTGGATTGATGAATGCTGGAGCAACCTTCCAGAGAGAAATGGATATAGCTTTCTCAGAGGAGATAGGACACTTCATAGTTATCTACTTGGATGACTTGACTGTCTTTTCTAAAACTGAAGAAGAACACCTGAAACATCTGAGGAAAGTTTTTGAAAAATGTAGAAGGTATGGTCTGTCCCTGAACCCTAAGAAAAATGTTTTTGGGTTGCAAGAAGGTAAAATTCTTGGTCACATTATATATGAGAAAGGGATCAGGATAGACCCACAGAGAGTTGAGGGAATACTCCAAATCACACACCCAAGAAACATCAAGGAGTTACAGTCCTTCATTGGGAAGATAAAATTCCTTAGGAGATTCATTCCCAACCTTGCTGAGCACCTTAGAAAAATGACTGACATGCTAAAGAAAGGTGCAGGAATTAAGTGGACTGTTGAAGCCAAGAAATATTTTGAGTTAGTAAAACTTGCACTCACTCAAGCCCCTGTCCTTATTAGCCCAGACTTCTCAAAAGATTTTCTGATCTTTTCCTTTGCCTCTGAACACACAATAGCTGCAGTTTTGCTGCAGAAAAATCCAGAAGGTAATGAACAGCCTATAGCCTTCTTTAGTAAAGCCTTAAGGGATGCACCCCTGAAGTACAACATTATGGAAAAGCAGGCCTATGCCCTGATTAAGGCCTTGAAAGACTTTAGGGTGTACATTCTACTTTCTCACACCATTTCTTATGTGCCAAATATAGTGGTCAAAGATATATTGTCCCAAGACCCTGATGGGAAAAGGGGAAAATGGATTGCTACCATCCTAGAATATGATCTTGAGATAAAACCCACCAAGCTGATCAAAGGTCAAGGCCTGGCCCAGCTAATGGCTGAATCAAACTTGCAGGCCCTTGAAATTAATATGATAAATGCCTTAGATGAGCAGTAAGGATTTCCCCACCCAACTGTTGAGGAGCAGTTTCAAAACTCTCCTTGGTATACTAATATCCTTTACGTGCTCACCAACCCCAATTCCCCCCCAAGAACTGTCCAAAACCAAGGCCAGATTCATAAAACTCAAAGCTAGAAATTACTGAATTTTGAATGAGAATCTATACTGGAAAAATCCAAACGGCCTATTGCTGAAATGCTTGTCTGAACTTGAAGCTAAAAGAATTAAGCAGGAATTCCATGCTGGAGAATGTGGAGGCCACCTGAGTTGGAAAGCCACTGCAAATAAAATACTCAGGGCTGGTTATTATTGGCCTACACTGTTTAATGATGTCCATAAAATGATAACCACTTGCCACAAATGTCAGATCTTTGAAGGTAAAAGAAAACTCCTCCCCCTTCCTCTGCAACCCATCACTGTGGAAGGCCCGTTCATGCAATGGGGTCTAGACTTTATCGGAGAGATTCACCCCTCTTCTTCTGGGCAACACAAGTGGATCCTGACTGCCACAGATTACTTCACTAAATGGATAGAAGCCATACCCACTAGGAATGCCACTGATTCTGTCATCATTAGGTTCCTAGAAGACTTCATCCTATCTCGGTTTGGCTGTCCAAGGAAAATAATAACTGACAATGCTGCTGCCTTCGGATCCAAGAAAATGGTTGAGTTCTGTCACAGGTACCACATCATGCTTGGTCATTCAACTGCCTATTACCCCCAGGGTAATGGATTGGCCGAATCATCTAACAAAATCCTGGTCACAATCATTAAGAAGCTGCTGGAAGAGAACAAAAAGTCATGTCATAAAAAGTTGATACATGCCTTGTGGGCTGATAGGCTCACCACAAAGAAATCTATAGGCATGTCACCATTCCAACTGGTTTATGGAACTGAAGCAGCTTTTCCTACTAGCATTGGTGTCCTAGTAATCAAACTTGTCCAGGAGATCCAATCAGAGGAAGACAACATGATAAGAAGGATAAATGAAACAATCCATCTTCAGCAAACAAGGGAGCAGGTGTATAGCAGAGCTGTCAGAGTTCAGGAAAACATAAAGAGGTAGTTCGACAAAAGAACCAAAGCTTCAGACTTCAAAATTGGTGACAAGGTTCTGAGATGGGATTCAAGGAGAGAGGACAAAGGTAAACATGGCAAGTTTGACAGCTTGTGGCAAGGTCCATTTGTCATCCAAGCCACTGTGGGTCCTAATGCATTTTTATTACAAGAACTTGATGGTACAGAGCTGTTTGGGGGTCCTGTCAATGGCAGGATGCTCAAACACTATTTCTGCTAATTTTTCATTTCCAGTTCCATTTCCATTGTACATACCATTGCAGTTTTACTTTCAAGAAAATAGAGCAAATGTTTCTAAAAATATAGAAGGTAGAGGTTCAAACATGCTCAAAACATGGACCTCTGAAAAGTGCAAAAGATTGGTTCTAATAAACTCAAAACCTGAGCCAAAGAAGAGAAGACAGCCGATCCTAACATGCTCAAAATCTGGACCAGCAAAGGAAAAAGAAGAACCAGCTTTAACATGCCTAAAACCAGAGCTGAAATCAAAGAAAAAAGGTGACTCTAATATGCTCAAAATCTGAGTCACAAACAGAGAAGGATATTTCAAATTGCAGATTCCTTGCCTTCACAGTTTTGTTTGCAGTTTTCTACAAGTCTTCAGTCCAGCGAGCCAGACAGTCTAATCCTGGCTTGTCTGTTTTTCAATTTCTATTTTAGAATGTAGGAGAAGAAACGTGTTGGACAGTTTAATCCCAACAGGTAGTAGATTAGGTAGAGAAACATGTGAGGCCAACTGTTTAATCTGGTCTCATGGAGCAATAAGGGTAGATTTAGAATAGGTTGTTTTGGTTCAAAAATAAAGTGGAGCCACTGTTAGCCCCCTATGAAATTCTTGGCAAGCAATCTGGGGGCTAGGTTGTTTTGGAGCCTTCAAGGAATGTCTTTTCCCTGAAAACCCATCCTCCTTGAAGTCTCTTTGTGCTATGCCTAACATTGATCCCCTCTGATGGTTCCATTCCCAAAGGGCCTACTTTTCCCCCTTTGCACCCCTGCAATTATCTCTTCCTCCCCTTTTTCCCTCCTTCTGTCAAAATACCTTTGTTCACCAATTTCCCTTGTTCATCCCTGAAATCCCTTGAAATCCCCTTGAAATCATGTTTCTGCCACTTGTTTAGCCTTTTCATCCTTCATTCTCTTAGCCTTTCCTTGGGCTAACCTTAAAACACTTTAAAAATGGGCCTAAATCATAATTTCATTGAAAATGTCTTAAAAAACCCATTTCAGACCATATAATAGGCTTAGCCCCTTCTGCATTAGCCCCGTTCCCCATTCCTCCATGTAACCCGACGCTGTGACTACTCGCCAAAGAAAAAGTGCTTATCTCAAGCCTCATTGGGCGCAGTGTGGACCGTTGATCTCAATTAATCGGACGGCGGACGTTAATTCTCCAACACCCGCATCTTCCCCGCCTATTTTCCATGCTGGGCCATCGCCGTCCATTCCCCTGCCAGATCGATGGTCCAAAACCTTTCTCGCTGGTGGACCCCGCCACGCACTGTCCAAAACCGCCCGGTTTATTTCGCACCACCCTTGCGCGCTCGACGGTTTTCCTCTGTAGCCCAGTGATCCCACTCATCTGCTGCCACCTGTCCTCCTGTACGATGCTGAAACCACCATTCCCGCCCGTTAACTCCATCCCTCGCGCATTATCTTCCGGACACGGATGCCCAGCGAAATCGTTGAAGACCGTCCGATCTGGGATGGGCCATCCAACGGTCATCGCCCGCCCAAGATGCACGACGTTTAATAAAGTTGCACGCCACTTAGCCCCTGTCATGTCCCGTCCGCTGCCGTTTATCTCCGTCGCGATCAACGGTTTAGAGCTGTTCACCTTCCGTTGACCACCTTCCCCGGGTCTGCTCACCACGTCATCTCCACATGGACTCATCGTACGCTAGACCGTTCCATCACATATATTGTTTTGGTTTCGTGTTTTTTAAGGTTTTTCCTTCGTTCGTTCTGCAGACTGCCATCTCCACTAGCGCGGATCTCTATAGTTCCTCTGCATTTCTCTCCGCCATGCCACCATCTGCATGATCTTTCTCTGCCTCCACATCATCTGCCACCTTGTTCATGATTTCCTTAACTTGTTTGCGTGTTTTGCAGGGTTATTAGGAAGCAATGGCCGCCAAAATGTGCAGCCTCTGCTCAGCGACAGTGAAATAAAGAAAGATCGTCTTCAGCAACTGGAATTTATGAAAATGACCCGGGAAGATGAACAAAGGACATGCATTAAAGAGAACAGGGTCTAAACTTTGTAGAAACCTCCCGGCGCCATTACAACCCGAGCTAACCTGTCAGAAGCGAAAATGGAGTGGCAAAGCGTTTCAGTACAGAGCAAAGGAGATTAAGGCACCCTAATGAAGATTTGGAGCCTTAAACCAGTAGTTTAAGAGACAAAGCACCAGTTTGAGGAACGCGAGGATCGAACAGGAAATACTGCGCATAGTAAAAGGTAACATCAGGGTTCATTCATCAGCAGAATGTTTTTCTTCATCAAGTACAGGGCGCCCATACAGCTTTTATTATGCACAATGTCCCTAAAGGAGTTTCCACCCTAACAACAGTTCAAAACCACCAGAGCATTTATATGGCAGACTTCTCAGTATTTTATTTCATTTTTGTTCAAAACACCGAGGGTACGACAGCCGAAATATATCATAGTCATACTCAGAGAAGATCACTCCTGCATGAAATGGTGACAGAGATTAAATACACAGCAGTCAAACAGAATGGGCTTCAGCCCTGCATTCATTTCTGTGTTTAATATCACATTTAGTGTTCACCTACCACCTCAGTCGACCTTCTGTTCATCATCTGCTATAAAGCACAGAAGGAAGTTGTTGTTGGTTGTTGATTGGATATCAGTAGATTGCAATATTTTTCCTCTTAAGACAAGTTCTCTGTGTAACATTGTAAGATAGGCTGAGATTGGATGTATTCAGACTGAATGTTCAAGCTGTGGGCATTGATGTACCTGATTGGTGTTGTTTTTAATATGACAAGCACATTTCTTTGGATACTGATCTAAAGCAGCTGGTGATGTTTTCCTTCCTCTGTATTTGTGATTGACTTGCTTTCATTTCATTACGTTTCTTCAGGCTCGCATCAGAAGTTTGGCATAAGATTTACCCTTGATAGGTACCTTATGTTGCTGCTCTCCCAGCCTTTTATGTTTTCTGCTTATGTGTGTATCTGAATATTGATTTCAATTGATTTAACCAGTGTAGTGGATGTCATTTCCTGCTCTTTGATGTATGAATTAATGAAATCCATGTTTAGATGTTCTTGTTAGGATTTAGTTAGATGAGTTAAGAACCCTGGGAGGTCTGGAACCCTGTCTCTGCCTCACTAGGATCTTTCCATCTCATTAAACCTTTCTAAGATCCCTTTTGTCAAACTTGTCCCTGTTTTTCCTTGGAGTTGCTAAAGCAGACCCGGAGTTAAATGATCTCTGTTCCGATCTATAAGCGGCCCCTTTTTCCTTCTTTGAGAGCATCCTCTGAGTATGCCCAAGCAGGTCTGGAGTTAAATGACCTCTGACTTGATCTATAGGCAGAAATTTGGTTGTCTTTCCGTCTTTCACTTTCAGTCCTTAATGTTCCATTCCATCAACCATCTTTAAGATCCAAATGCTCTAGATAACTAGCCCAATTGAAAGCTTGCACATTGAACACAAGTAAACCCTTCCTTGACTCCATTTCCCAATGGCCTTGATGTTCTCTGAGTTACCTATCTTTGCCTAGTTTCCTCTTTGATCATCCTTGTCTTATATTGGACCTTCCTTTCCTGATTCCCAACAACCAAACGTAAACCATTAAACAAACAAACCCTGTGCCTATAACTATCCTAAAACCTTAACATTTGAGCTTCAAAGACATAAAACCTTCGACTATCATAGAGAGATCCCTCTCTGGACCTAGGAGGGCTAGATCCTAAGGTCTGAAAGTGGTTCTGATGTTGTCTCATCTTTTGGTCTTTCCAATCTGGCCAAAACATGGGAACACCAACAAGTGGTATCAGAGTGGTTTGCTTTTTTCTCGATCCTTCTTTGCATGTCCCCAACGAGGTTGGGGTATAAGGAGTTAGGGCTCGATCTGGTGGAACCTTTGCAAGATCAGCCTCGCAATCCCCGACGAATGCCCATGGGGGACGAAAATAAAGATGAGGGAGCAGGAGATCCTATCGAAATATTGCTCGAGGAGGCCCTCGAAAAAAAAAGGAACACGGTGATGGATTACTTTGGCCAGATCCTTCAATGACTGCCCACCGGCGGCGCATCTGTATCCAGCAGCCACTCTGGAGGTGTGACTCCCTTTAAGGTACAAGTAAACTTTGACATTCCCATATTTGAGGGTCAAATAGATGTAGATGCCGTAGATAGATGGTTGAATCTATTAGAAGGATATTTATCGGTTCATGATTTTTCCGACTGGGAGAAGATTATTTTTGCACTTCTCAAAGCTACCCTCGATGTCAAGGACTGGTGGGAAACCTACCTTGAGAAAACGGACGAGATAAAACCCTCTCTGTTCTCAGCTGTACCGACTTGGAATTCTTTCCGAGATGCCATCAAGGAACAATACTATCCCGTGGGGAGCTATGAGGACAAGTACATACAATGGACCACGCTATGGCAACAAAGGGATCAAGATGTGCATGAGCTAACGAATTTGTTCCATACCCTGCGCACAAATTTGGGTATCGAAGATTCAGAGAAAAATTTGGTGCTAAAATATCGTGGTTTTCTGCATAGATACATTTAGGAGGAAATGGAGTTCCTCGACATCTCCTCGCTTGGTAAGACATACATGTATGCTGCCAAGATTGAGCAGAAATTAAAATAGAAGAAGCGAGACTTTGGATCTGCAAATCAAAAGCAAGGGAAAGGTGCCCCCAAACCGCAGAACAAAGGACAAAGCCAAGGCATGGCGGTGCAAGACAACTTGCCAAAGACACATGCAAAGAACAACACCGCGAAGTCAAAGAAGGACACGGGAAAGTGGCGTGAGTTGCATAAGAGCTCCACGCACAACACGAGTGTCGGGCCAAGCAGTCATTGGTGGCCGAGATGAGGGCTTTTGAATCAGATGCATGCTCCGAATCTAAATCAGAACCTGACAAGGTGAATGGAAAAGGGAAGCAGATTATTGATGCGGAGCCCAACACCACTGTTGCCACTACGAAGATCTAGAAGGAGGAACCATAAGATCTAGAGGAGGCAGAGCGTCTCTTCCACTCCCAGATGTGGGTAAAGGTTTCCCCGCTACGGTTCATTGTCGACAATGGGAGCCAAAAGAACCTCATTTCAGCAGATGTCGTGACGTGGTTGGGCTTGCCGACCACAGCGCACCCACAACCATAGACCATCGGGTGGCTTCACCAAGGACGGGATCTCCGCGTCAGCCAGTAGTGCCGCCTTCCCTATAGCATCAAGCCCTTCACAGATGAGGTATTGTGTGACATTGATCCTATTGATGTTTCTGATGTATTATTAGGCCAACCATACTTGTAGAAGCGACATGTTGTGTATGAGTCCCAGCCTCACGCTATTATTGTTACTTTGGGAAATAAATTGTATAGGATACCAAAGGTACCACTGCCTCCCACTATCTCTATGGTTACTGCAAAAAAATGTAGTAAGCTCATTTTCCAAACCATGAAATTTGTTTTCCTGATGATCTGCCCCCAGGGAAAGAAGAAGATTGTGGCCACGACCTCCAGACATGGCTCCTCTGCACGAAAAAAACAAATGGACAAGGTTGTGGAGGAGTACGGGGACATCTTCACCTCACCCACAAGGGTGCCTCTACACTGTCAGGTCAAGCATCCCATTGACCTGAACCCAGGTGCGTCGCTACCCAATGGACCGATCTATAGGTGCTCTGTTCTGGAGAATGATGAAATCAAGAGGTAGATTTAGGAGCTGCTGCAGAAAGGTCACATCCGGCCAAATTCATCGCCCTGTGGGAGCCCAATCGTGTTGGTACAGAAGAAGGATGGGACTTGGAGACTCTGTATTGATTATCGGGCGTTGAACAAGATCACTGTTCGGAATAGGTACCCGATCCCATGGATTGATGACATTTTGGACCAACTCAAAGGGGAAAAATATTTTAGCAAGATCGACCTTAAGTATGGGTATCACCAGGTACCAATCGAACCTTTTGATGTGTGGAAGACTGCCTTCAAAGCCAGGGAGGGAATTTTCAAATGGCTCTTCATGCCTTTCAGATTGAAAAATGCTCCCGCAACCTTCATGAGGTTGATGGACGACATCTTGCATCCATTCACCAACTCATTTGTAGTGGTATACTTGTATGACATTCTTATATTTAGCCAGAATTGGGAAGAGCACCTCCACCACATCTGAGAAGTCCTCCAAACACTGCGGCAACACAAGTTGTGTGCCAATTCTCCAATTTGAGAGAAGTGCTGAGAAGCTGCTGGCATGACCCAGGTTCAATATCTGTGATACATTATTGATGAAAGGGGGGTGCATGTGGATCCAGCCAAGATCCAAGTCATTCGGGATTGGCCAGCCCCAACCACCCTAACAGAGCTTCGTAGCTTTCTGGGTCTTGCTAATTTCTACTGCAGGTTCGTTTTGGGATTCTCTCATATCACTTGGCCCTTGAGTCAAGTCACCAAGGGAGGAGCGAAAGAAAAATTCTGTTGGTCAGAATCTCAATAGAAGGCGTTCATAGAATTGAAACATTGCCTTTGTTCTGCTCCAGTGCTCACATTACCATACTTGTAACAACCATTTGAGATCGAGACACATGCCTCTGACTATGCTATTGGGGCATTTCTTACTCAACAGGGGCATCCAGTGGCATATCACAGTGATACATTGTCTGACACAGTTCGAAAGTGTCCCACTTATGAAAAAGAAATGTATTCCATTGTGCAGGCTTGTCAACAATGGAAGCATTACATTTTGTGGAAGGATACAATCATCCACACAAACCACCGACCCCTGCAGTTCATACAAACACAAGGAAAGTTGCCGAACGATCGCCATCAGAAGTGGTCCACATATCTGCAACAATTTCATATGAACATCAAGTACAAGAAGGGTAGCAACAATAATGTTGTAGATTGCCTCAGCTGACCACCGATCGTGGCCATAACCACTGTTCTCAACTCTTGTGGGCATGAGACTTCTGATTGGCCGCTTCTTTACAAGAGCGATCCATAATTCAGCTACACATACAAGGCACTCTTGGGGGGTATGCAAGTTACAAATTTTCACCTCCAAGATGCACTATTATGTCACCTAGGACACCTTTATGTTCCTTCAAGAGAGCGTGCCAAGATGATATGGGAAGTGCACTACAGTCGAGTCGCTGGGAATTTTGGGGTTGAGAAAACAGTGACAGTACTGAAGAAGTATTTCTATTGGTTGAACCTTCGACAAGATTTCGGGAAGTACATCAGATCCTGCACTGCTTGCGCCATTGCCAAACTGACCATCAAGAAGCACGGGCTCTATACTCCGCTACCTACCCCTAGTCGACCTTGTGAATCTGTCTCCATGGATTACATGTCAGGCCTTCCTTCTACTAAGCATGGAAATGAATGTGTTTTCATGGTCATCGACAGATTCTCAAAGATGGCCATTATGGCGGCCTACAAAAAGAATATCACAACAGAAGCCACTGCTAAAATATTCTTTGAACGAGTGTGGGTGCACTTTGGGATCCCACAGTCTATCTTATCAGATCGCGACAGCAGGTTCCTCAGCACATTTTGGTCCAGCCTCTGGTCAATGTTGGACACCAAGCTCACCAATTCCATAGATTTCCATCCCCAAACTGATGGTCAGATAGAGATCGTCAACATGATGATTGTACACATTATACGCATAGATATTGTGCACAATATTAACTTGTGCCATCACTCTGTCACCTTTGAACTCATCTGGTTACCATTGAATTGTTCTGTTACTAGTGGGTTTCCATCAAGGACAACATATGTACCATAATGCCAATAATATCCCCCTTTGGACTTGATGGAAACCATGTTGGTGTTTGATCATCATAACATAAAGATACCTAAAAGAGACACCATAGCAGAACACCAAGATATTCTCCTCCTTTTACATCAAGGGTAAAGGATGAACCCATACACCCCCTGGTCATATTCGTATGTTTTAAAATATATGACTCTCTGATGCACCTGAAAAATACCTTACATCAACCATCCAACCAAGTGGGGTTACAAACCAGCAACTTCCCAACATGGGAATACATATATGAATCAATTACCCAACCATGTAGGTTTACATAGTATCATTGAATAATTACATCATAAGACTCCATATGACCTTTCATTAAATGACATGTACAAAGTGACAACCATTTGACCATGTTCAACAGTGCCTTAAACATAATGCCAACAATGCATTAGCAAGGCTGTAACTCCCCCTGAACCAATGCTCCATGCTTTCTTTTAGATAATCAATTCATGCATCATAGTATCTTCATTAATGGGAAAAATAATAAATGATAAATTGAACCAACTGCTACAGCTACAGACTAGTTATAAGAAACGATTGCAGACTATAATAAATTGTGAACAGTGAATTGAAGACATAAGCGTATCAGAGACTATTCTTGAATTAGACACAAGTATTATTGATCAGAGATGTATACGCGCTTGTGTGAATCGAAACTCACATATATACGCAACTATGCTTCATGAAACCCACATATAGAAAGAAAACTTCTGAATTTTCACCTGTAGAATGAGAAGACTTGATTAACTACAAAGTGAGGTAGAGATAACTCCTAGTTTCTATCTAAGATATTCAAATTCTTCTCTTGGAATATGTTTAGTAAATATATCAACAACTTTTTCTTTGGAGGGAATATATTCCAATTTAAATTTTTTCTCAAGCACCTATTCTCGTATAAAATTATGCTTAATTGGAATGTGCTTGGTCTTGGAATGCATAAAAATATTTTTAGAAATACTAATAGCACTTGTATTATCAAATAGGATGGAGAAGGGTGAAGAAAATTTGATTTGAATATCTTGTAATGTCTGCATCATTTAGAGGATTTGTGTGCAACAAATGTAGCAACCATGTATTCAGCTTTCATTGTAGATAAGGAAATAGAAATTTGTTTCTTCCTGAACCAGGATACCAATAGGGGACCCGTGTAAAATGAACCTCCACTAGTGCTTTTCTGGTCATCAACATTTCCAAACTAGTACGCATCTTTGTATGCATGAAGGGTAAGATCTGTAACTTTAGGATAACATAGGAAAAAGTCTTGGATTCCTTGAATATATTTGAATATTCTCTTAACTCCTTGAAGATGTGTTTCCTTTGGATTGGCTTGCAAACATCCAACGATCCCAACTGCATGCATGATATCTGGTCTATAACTTGTTAGATAAAGATAAACTTGTACTCTGGTTTGTTTACTATGGGAGATTCATCATGTGAACTGAGGCTACATCATGTCATCATTGGAGTACATATTGGTTTGTAGTCTTCCATCACATACTTCTTCAGAATCTTCTTGAGATGTTTTGTTTGTGAGAGAAAAATTACATATTTTGCTCGCTGTACTTGTATACCAAAAAATGTGCTAGTTCCCTAAATAAATACATTTCAAATTCTTGCTTCATAACAAAATTAAATTTTCGACTCATAGATTCTTCATTACTTCCAAAGATTAGATCATCAACACAGACGACAATAATTAGCAATTTATCATTCTCAATTTTTGTGTACAGGTTTTTGTCTGAAGATCCTTTTGTAAAACCTTATTGTTGAAGATACTTGTCAAGACAATAATACCATGCTCGTGGGGCATATTTTAGCCCATATAAAGCCTTTTTAAGCTTTCACACAAAGTTTTCTTCATTCCATAAAATGAATCCTTATGGTTGTTCAATATACACTTATTCTTATAAATCTCCATTAGGAAATGAAGATTTTACATCCATTTCATAAACTTTGAAATAATGAAAACTTGAAAATGAAAGAAACATTCTTATGGCTTTAAGTCTAGCTATTGAAGAAAATGTTTCTTCAAATTCTATACCTTATTTTTGAGCATAACGTTTACAAACAATTCTAGCTTTGTTTTTAATGAATTCTCCATTTCCATTCAACTTATTTTTGAATATCCATTTTGTCCCAATAACATTTTATCATGAGGCCTTGGAACCGATTCCCATGTATTATTCTTTTCAATTTGATAAAGTTATTCATCCTTGGCCTTAGCCCAACATTCATATTTACTAGCTTGATTTACATTTTTTGTTTCAATGGTGGATAATAAAGCTAGATAGCTAGGAGATTCTATAAGAGTTATTCTTGTTTGTACCCTAGATTTATTTTCTCCTATAATTTGAGTTTCTAAATGATTCTTTTGAACATACCTAGATGGAGCCTTTTCTTTATTAGATGTGTCTTCTTATGTTGTTTCATTAGTTTCTTATTCTATATCACTTATATTTGACGAGGGAAAAAATTCATCACCATCATCCTCTTTTGCAGTTGTTACATTTTTGAGATCTGTGCATGCTTCATCAATTACAACATCAATAAATTCAACAATTTTCCGAACTCTCTTATTGTAACATTTGTATCCTTTGCTTCTAGATGAATAACCAAGAAGTATTCCTTCATATACCCTAGTGTTATAGGTCAATTTGGGCATCATTCCCAATGACCTGGTTAACTAGGCATCATCTCCAGGACCAATGACTAAGGGTCTATCATTCCCTATCATTTCAAGTTGCTACATGCCCTAAGGCAAGAACAAGACAAATCAAGCACGACTTTCATCAAGCAAAGGTTTCCAAGGTTTGAAGTTTATTATATAGCATGTGGGAGCTCACCAACACTGCCTCTAAGGGGACTAAGTGCATTGCATATGCAGGTAGCCCCATGCAAGGCTGCTCTGCAAAGCACTTCCCGACATCTATGGGTGCATTGGTCACATTGGGAGCGAAATTATCATTGTTCTGGAATCTCCACTTGGCTAATGGCTTCTAGAAGAGTTCACATGTGTCAAGCTTTGAATCCAAGTGTCCATTTGACATCTATATGACTGGGAACATGTCTTACTTATTATTGGAAAGTCATTCATTGCAAAACTACTTTCAGTTCATCTATAAATTGAGCATAGATCTGAGTGTTTGAGAAGGAAGAATTTGAGTAGAGAAATGCTGGAGGATTTTCAATTGAGAGTTAGATTTGTGTAACAACTGCTGGAGAGATTTATACTATGATGAGGCTAAGGATCGTTGCCGGAAGGGTCACCTCAAATCAGTCATTTGGTTGTAACCTCTCCTTCTATCATCAAGAAAGAATACAAATTACTTTTCCCTATATGCATCTGTATTGGCTTTGATTTTCCATATTGCAAGATCTTAGTTGATGTATATGGTTTATGCTTCACTGATTTAGCTAACTAACTTGAATAGACATCTATATTATTTCTATATTATGTTGTTTTAGTGTTCTTTCTTGCAGGAAGCATTTCGCATAAACCGCTTGAATTTGAAGCTACAACGGAAGCGACAGAAGGAGCCATTTAGAAGCGCTTGGATCACAAGTAAGCCTCTAATCCTTTCTGTGTGTCTGTTCTGAGTTAGGAAAGGTAGTCGTATAGCCTTTAATATGCTGTTCTAGATTGTCATCTATCTAGGGAAGCATGTTTTATCCGTAATTCACAATTCTGGCCCAACAAATTGGCTACTCAGTTGGGTATAATTTCTCTTAGATCTAGGTGACTTAGCCTCTGATTTGCTCCACCTAGTAGTTGTTACACACAAAGAAATTTTTTTTTCAAAGTCAAATTTGCAAATATAGTGAGTTAAACAATAGTGTTTTTCCTTATACACCACGCCCAACGCACCCTTAGACAGGAAACAGTGCTTTGCATAGCACTGTCTCCCTTTTAGGCCTGTGTTGCAGAGCACTGTCTCCCCTTGAAGACTGCGTTGACTCCTGAAACCACCCAAATTCCTTTGAATTTTCCTTTGCAATTTTCTTCAGTTTGTTTTCTGCTGTGTTTTGAAAAGTTTGAAACTCATATTGACCAGTAACTCTATATATTTCTTCCTCCTTTGACTGAAAATTTGTTCAATGTTTGTTTAAATAAGTTTTTCTTTATCATTGACAAGTTGATTTCAAAGTATTTTTTATGGTCGCATTAAGAATAATTTTCTTTCGAAATAGGAAATTGTCGTAAAATCTTCATTTCCTTGATAGGAGAAATTGTTGTTGAAATCCTCATTTTTCCTTCAAAAGAGAAATTGTTGTTTTTATTCTTCATTTCTTGAAAGTAAAAAGCATTTGAATTATTGATTTAGTGCACCTAGTTTCTTTTCTGCATTCATAACATTAAGGAAACTTAAAAGAAAAACTCGCATTTGCATGTAGGATTTTTGTGTGTTTTGCAAAAAGGAACATTAGGAAATCTGCATTTAGTTTGTGATCATTGATTTGTTTTTCTCATTGATATGTTTGCTCAAAAATGATTTTCTCTCTTCCCTTAGTAGCTAGGTTTTTCATTGAAGAAACTGAAAGTGAAAGATTGCTTATCATTTTTAGTTGCATTTTAGGAATTTTCCAATACATCATCGCGGTGAACCTTTGAAAGGAAAATTGTAAGCAAGATCAACATAAAATTAATATCAATTTACCTACAAAGAATTGGAACCATAACAACAAAATTTAGAAGGTCTAGGCTAGAGACGTGTTTCGGCGTCGTAAAACATAGCAGCTGTCGTTAGCTTGTCTGCGATACATTCCGAGTGTGATACCTCACTCCACGTACGTAAGAATATCATAGCTCATCCACACACTTTAGGGTATATCAGGCAGTGTTACAGTACGATAAGTATAAAGGGGTGCTCTCACTGTGCGATTTCACATCAGACAGCGCTAATACGAACTTGGGCCTCCATGTACCTTCGGGTATATTTGAGAGGAAAAAATTTAGGTGTTATACATCCATAGTGAACCGAGTCGGTCGCCATAAATTGTGATACATCGAACACAACATTTAGGGAGATTTCCTTCCCATACTTCTTGGTTCGCCAGGAAGTATTTTGCAGTTCACAGTTTCTTGGTAAACCCTTTTGCCTAGCATTACCCTTTTATTTTGTTTATTTGTTTTTGGTTAAAATTAATCAGTGATATTGGAAGAACAAAATCATTTCCCCTGTTGTTTGTGTAGATTAGATTTAAAACCACCTTTACCACTAGAAGTTACTTCTGGTAGGCGAAGGCGATCACGATCTGCCGAATCAAGTACAATCCGTACCTCTAGTGAAACATCATTTTCCCATAAACCAGAGTTAGCTCAAGTTGTTTCTACACATCCTGGTTTGTCTACTGTTGTCGAAACAAAGTCTTCACAGCTACTCATGGTCATGATCCATCCAATCAGTGAGACCATACCTCCTAGACCCGACGTTTTTCAACCACATATTGATCCAGATCCTGTCTCTTCTTTTACAAAACATCTGAAACCTGAAGTCGAGCGACCAGAAGTTGTTCCTACCTTGGTCATCCCACAAAGTTTTGTAGCTATTGAATATCCCATATCACACAGTCAACCACCTGAAATATACTTTGGGCCTAACAGTGAAATTATTCCACTTGGTTTAATTGCGATTGAAGAAATCCCACAAGACACTACACCTTTAACTCCAACCCATTTTGGGGAGGACCTTTACCTGTATGAGTCTTTCTCTCAATCGACACCCTCTGATTTTGTTGATCTTCCTCATTTTCAAATTCCCATCAATTCAAAAGGGTATACATTTGGTCAAACAACCATGTCTGAACCAACATCTTCGGTTGGGCCTGTTGTTCCAATTACGTCATCTCCTGCCCTCGCTACTCCATCGATGTTTACCACTTCACCAGAGTCATATTTTCATGGTGGCCCTATGGTCCCATCAGGTTACAAATCATTATCTGGAATTTTCTCTGGTGCATATTCAAATCCATGGTCTTTACCAATATCATCATCCGGTATTTTAACTGGTAATCGTATCTTAAGTACTGAACGACTTGATTCATTATACACATCATTAGGGTAATAACAAGCTGGTCCTTTTGGGTCTATTCCTTCAAGTACCATATCAATTGGACTCCCAGCATTTGGAGAATAATATTTTCCGTCTTATTATCCTCCTCATGCTGAGGGGAAACCTTTAGTCACCCAATATGAAAATACTTCGTCACTTTTTGGTCAATCTAATGTTGAAACGAATGTTTGACAATGGCAGCCCACTCTGCCTATCCAACCACAAATAGTTGTACAATCGTATCATCCAGTCAACCTGTTACACCCATTTCATTACCACTTGTTAATACGTCTATACCCTTTTTATAGAACCAAAATGTTGTACATCATCAACCTTATCAAGTGGGTCCTTCAACTCAATATCATCAAATGTTGGGTCCACAGACTCCAAATCCTTTGATTAATTTACAATAACCTGTATTAGGAATTATTTATTCACAAGATGGTCTACCATTTTATGGGATGTCAAACCGCAACCGAGTTCTACATATCAACCGAATCCAAGTTATCCTAATTTGGGTTATAACGTTAGTGGATAGACCCCTTGGCATCCATAGGCGCAAATGCCTCCAACCAATTTTCAACAAGTACCATATCCAGGTTTTGGTCAACAAAATCTTCAAGCATTTTCTATGCAAAACAAACCCTATCTGGGTTATCAGTAGCATATTCCTTATGCTGGTGCTCAAAGTCTTGTTTCTCAAGCAATTCCATCTTATCCTGGCTATGCTCAACCTGACCTTAATAGACAGTTGCCCTTTGTTGCAACTTTAGAGTTACCAGATTTAAATCAATTAACTAATGATCCAATCAATTATGCTCCTTGGTGGTCGGTGATACCTCACAAATTACCCTTGGATATTCCTAAGTTCAATGGAAACCCTAGAGAAATTTATGTTGACTCATGTTACAACTTATCATTTATGGTGTTCATGAAATTCCCCGAATGATGATTCTGTTCGACTATGTATTTTCTAGCATACGCTCACAGGTCTGGCTACAAAATGGTACATTGAATTACCTAGAGCTTATTTTGACAATTTCACAGCCCTAGCTACTATATTTTTGACTCATTTCCAGTTACCCATCATATATGAAACTGGAACGAAAGTTTTGATTAATTTCAAACAGACTAATGCTACTCACATTTCTGATCATATTCATGAGTGGTGTCATCGTCGTCGAATGGTTAAGACCTTTGTTCTGAATTAGATCCTTGCTAAATGGTTTATTAAGTCCTTGTTACCATATATAACTGAGAATGTGGCTAAAGGTGGCATCTTCATAGAAGAGAAAGTTATCACCCGTGCACAATATTTAGACTTGATTTACACTCAGTCTGGCACGCTCTATGAAAAAATTCCTAATGCGCTGAGATCTAATTTTACTGTTCCTCCTCAATTAAAGGACTCTCATGCTAGAAACGGCTTGATAGGCACTGCAAGCACACACACCACTACTACATCTGATCCTGCTCCTACTTCCAAAATTAATGCCATGTCATTTGACAAAGGCAAAGGTGACAAGCAACCAGGAAGTAAGAAAAAGGGGAAATCAAAGAAAAATAAAAATTCTAACCTGCAGGAAATATCATATGATCAACTGTCTAGACCTCGAAAACCTTTTTATCCATGCATAATCGGTAATGAGGAACAATTTGTTAGGGATTGTCCTCACTGTGTTGAAGTCTCAAAAATCATCAAGACTTCCAATGCGTCAGCTGTGTTGACAGACCCATTTCCGAATCCGGACACAAATATGGTTGCTACGGATCCAGCTCCTAGTTCCCAAGTGTTAATGTTATCTATCACAAAACCTTCAACAGATATTTTGGTGTCGACGCGAAATAAATATTATGGTAGTCCGGCCACTGATCAACCTACTATCTCGACAATGAATCCATCTACATAATCAGTATCGCCTACTGCTATTCCTGAATTGACAATCAAGCCACCAAAGGGATTAATTCATAAATAGACATATAATCGTCAAGCAAGAGATGCACAAAATTATAATATAGTTGAAGATTTGGCTCAATCTCCTTCAACTATGTCTGCTCTTGAGGTATTACAAAATTGTCCCTCCCAAAAAAGGCTTTATTGTCGGCTATTGGTGGAATTGATCCAACTGATTCTAATATAGTCATCTTTAATCATACGAGCTATGTGCCGCAATTACCAGTAGAATTAGCATTCTCCATATAGGTAAATGTTCTCAATTACCTTGTTTATCGCACTATTATTGATGAGGGAGCATCTACATGCATTATGTCTCTAAACTGTTGGAAGTCATTTGGCTCGCTATGCTTATCACAATCATCAACGACGTTGAAGGCATTCGATGGACGTACATATAAAAATTGTGGTATTATTAATAACCTGCATGTTGAACTAGGGGGAAAAATAGTGAATATTGATGTTGAGGTTGTTGACGGACCCCTTGACTACAATATTTTATTTGGAAGGCCATGGGTATATGCGATGAATGCTATTTTTTCTACATATTTTAGAATGATCGCCTTTCCACATAAAGGTACAATTACAATCATTAATCAACTATCCTTCTTTGCCTTTTCTTCACAAGTAACTGGAAGGGTTCTGTTCTTTCACATACCCCAACTATAACTTCAGAACATTGGTGTGGGACTCTTAAAGGGTTCCACTTTAATGGGAACCTTTGCATTACCGCCGCCAGCGACGTCGGTAGAAATTGCAAGCATAGAGACCTGCTACATGATATCTTCCACTCTATCTAGCTTAAGGAAGAGTACGAGTGATTCTGATATTTCTATGTTGGATGAATTTCTGCCGCCCAGCCCTATTGAGCTGGCATAGCAATCAATCTATCTGGTCTGGGTGGAAAATCTGAAATCAACGTCGCCGAGTGTTTGGGTTGATCGTTCATTAGATTTTGGTACCCCATTTGATCCATTTTCCTCAACGTTCTTGACAGATGAGAATATTTTAGAAGCTATGATGTCAAAAGGAGAACCATGGGAATATTATCATCATCATTCCCATCTTCCTAGTTATGAAGAAAATAATCTTAGTGAACTATATCACCCATCCATCAAAAATTTATTTTCGAATTCTTTTCCCATTAATGCAATCGATTCCGAGAGAAATATTTCAAATATCGAAGAAACAATTTCTATCGATATTTCGACCAAACCTGACATTGTAGAGAATATTCATGTTGGTGTATCTTGTTCCCCATCAGAACTCGAATCATATCGCTCTCTTTTTCGTGAATTTCGTGACATATTTGCTTGGTCTTACGAGGAAATGCCAAGCATAGATACTAGTATAGTTGAACACACTATTAATATGTATCCTGATGTCAAACCGGTGTGTCATTGGCTTCGTCTTGTTCATCCAAAGAAAGCTGCTGCCATCAAAGCAGAAGTTGAAAATTTTTTGCGTGTTGGTTTCATTTACCCTGTTCCGCTAACTGAGTGGGTTTCCAATATTGTTCCTACCATGAAAAAACAAGGAACCATTAGAGTGTGAGTCGATT
Organism: Pinus albicaulis; assembly: GCA_034641835.2. NCBI lineage: Eukaryota > Viridiplantae > Streptophyta > Pinopsida > Pinales > Pinaceae > Pinus > Pinus albicaulis. The sequence goes on along the minus strand of CM076575.1, from coordinate 1,005,695,017 downwards.
TTCGAGATGTTAATCATGCTTGTCCAAAAGGCAACTATCCTACTCCCTTTATCGACCAGATTATTGACGATTGTGCTGGATGTGAAATATTTTCGTTCATGGATAGTTTTTTCGGCTGCAATCAAATCAATATCCACCCAGATGATCAACATAAGACAACATTCATCTGTCCCTGGGGCACATTCGATTATAGGAAACTTCCGTTTGGTTTAAAGAACGCTAGGGAAAATTTTTAGAGAGCAATGGATTATGCTTTCAATGACATCAAGCACATTATTCAACCATATCTAGATGATTTACCAGTGCATTCACGAAATCAAATTGATCACCTAATGCATTTGAGAGCCATTTTATTACGCCGTCGACACTATAAAATATGCCTCAATCCACATAAATGTGTGTTTTATGTTGGTTCTGGTCGTTTGCTTGGATTCGTAGTCTCAAAATAAGGGATTCAAATCTACCCTTTGAAGGTTCATGCCATTCTTGATTTTCCTGCATTGTCAAACTTACTTCAGATACATAAAATTCAAGGAAAGGCTAACTTCCTAAGAAGGTTCATTCCAAATTATGCCGAAATGACTAAAGGATTTACTCAAATATTGAAAAAGGGGTTCCCTTCCATTGGGACTAAGTTGTGCAAGATTCTGTTGATGCTGCCAATGACACTCTTTTCCAAGCGTCATTAATGTATCCTCCTAATAATTAGAACGATTATTTCCTATATATCGCTGCGGTCGAAATGACCATTGCTATGGTATTGGTCCAAGTAGAAGAAGGAATTGAACATCCGATATATTATTTGAGTCGTAATCTCAATGATATGGAATTTAAGTACTCATACATAGAAAATCTTTCCTTGGCAGCTGTTCAAGCTGTCCAAATATTTCGCCATTATATCCTGCTCCGAAAAACAACAATAGTTTCGGATTGCAACCCCATGAATTACATCTTATCATGTCAATTGCTGGGGGGGAAATATTCCAATGGATTGTCATTTTTCAGGAAATATGATTTGGAATTTATCAAATCCAAGTCAAAGAAGTCTTTAGTTTTGGCTGAACTTCTCTGTGACCTTCCCTCTGATAGTACTGAAACTACGTCGGAACCATCAATTCCAGACGAGTCTCTGTTTTTGATCGGATAATATGATCCTTGGCATGGGGATTTCATCATTTATCTCCAAACCCAAACTTTTCAACATAATACCTATCGCTATAAACAACGATGTATTCAATACCAAGCCAAAGATTATTTGATCGTCGGCAATACACTTTATCGTCGTGGTGTCGATACCATTTTAAGAAGGTGCCTCACTCATGAGGAGGCTGAAAAAGTGTTAAATGATTGTCATGATGGGGCTTGTGGTGGATAGTTATCTGGATATGCTATCGCGTAGAAGATACTCCGCGCCGGTTACTTTTGGCCTACTATTTTTCGAGACTGCATCCTCGCGGTCAGAAGTTGTCATGCATGCCAGATTTTTGATTGTAAAATCCGCAAACTGCCAGCGCCAATGCATCCTGTTGTCTTTGCTGGACCATTTACGAAATGCGGTATTGACTTCATGACCTGTAACCCTCCTTCGTCTGGGGGGAATGGTTATATTATTGTCAAGTCGACTATTTTACCAAATGGGACGAAGCGATGACTACATTCAACAACACAGGACAAACATCTGCATTTTTTTTCTTCAATCACTTTATTGCACGGTTTGGGGTCCCACAGGCTATAGTTATAGATCATGGGAAGCATTTTTGCAACCACATGATGTCCGAATTGACTGCCAAGTTAGGATTGTCACATGATAATTCTACTCCTTATTATCCACAATCAAATGGACAAGTTGAGGCTATTAACAAAATTCTTAAACGAATGCTTCAACGAATGATAGGAGTTCGTAAAAGAAACTGGCATTTGATCCTATACTCCGCCTTGTGGGTGTATCGAACCTTGGTGAGAAATGCAACCAGATTTACTCCTTTTCAATTGGTGTATGGTATGGAAGCTATCTTATCGATCCAATGCGAAAAATCATTGTTAGAACTTGCAATAAACTTGTTACCTGATACCTCAGAAGAAGAAGCGTGTCTCCTTAACCTCATCCATATTGATGAAACACGTCGTGAAGCCCAATTGGTCAACGAAGCGCATAAGAGACATATAAAGGCGCAATATGACAAAAATGTCCAGCCTCGCATTTTCTCAGAGGGCGACTTGGTCCTTCTCTACGATCAAGAAGTTGATGAAATAGGTACAGGGAAATTTGAGCTGTTATGGCATGGCCCCTATATTTTCAAAAGAGTTCTTGCTAAGGGTGCCTATGAGTTAGTTGATTACGATGGAATTCCATTGGTGCAACCTAGAAATGGGTTGTATTTGAAACGATACTATGCTTAATCATGAGCATGGTAATTTTTTGTATTATATTGTATATATGCTGTTGATTTTCATTCACTATCTTAATTTGTTTTTAGAATTTTCTTGACGTTAGTAATCCGCTTTACATTTCATCGCAGATGTCTAAATCTTCAGAACCATTTGTTGGATATGCTAATGGTGCTAGTCGTAGTACGCAGAATCTATCCTTTGCAGCGTGGGCCATTTTCGCTCTGAACGATGAGTTAGTGAGTTTTCAAGGGATTTGTATTGGTAGATCGACGAACAATATCGTTGAGTATAGCGCATTGATCAAACTTCTCTCTGATGCCATTTAATTTGGTGTTAACCGCATAATCATAAGGTTAGACTCACAACTTGTGGTATTACAACTTACTAGTGTTTATACTGTTAGAAATCCAACACTTCTTAGATTGTTCCTAAGAGTTCTAATTTTGGAAACACATTTTGATTTTATTCAATATCAACACATTTCTAGAAATTTGAACACATTGACTTATTCATTAGCTAATCAAGTTTTAGACAGACATTTGCAACACATGTAAAGAAAATATTCACATCATTGAATAGGATTGCGCATTAAACATAGGAAAAACTCTGAAATCATATAGATAGATAGTTATAGGTTTTTACAAAATTTGTGCCCAAAACACATTGGTCATCTAACCTCAAAATGTATGCAAAATGTCATAAGTAAACTAGTGTTGCTCGTGGTAACATGCTATAGATCTAGCTATAGCTCTAGCATAGGAAGCTCTTTGATCCAGAAATTCAGAATCCCAAAGGTCAAGCCTTCTATGTGCTACTAAAACCCAGTCAAAGTCTCAGCCAGATCAAGATCCTGTAGGACTTCTCTCTCGACAGCCCTCTCTGCTGGCATATCTGCTTCACGCTCTGATTCCACTACTAGTTGAACGTGACCAACATTTGCATTACATCAAACACTTAGTTTAGTATTGGAAAGAAATCAAAACAAAAAAACATTGTATAAACCTTATAAAAATAAAAAAAACATGGTCAAAACATTCTTACCTATTTCACCCCACTGAGCGCCTTCTGGTAGTGCTAAATCTGGATCTCCTCAAAAATCGATGCCTACGTATGCATACTCATCGATGGCGACAATATGTTGCCAGAACCAGGCAAAGAATGCAGTAGAGAACACAACAGTCGATTGGCCAGCATGTTGACCCATGAGTTCTACCCATCTCTGCATCCGAGGATCTCTAGGACTAGCTATATCCAGTGTCACATGCTGTGGCTGCATCAGTGGATTAATCCATTCCAAGGCGAAGGATATAAGGATAGAACCATAACTAAAATTCTTCTTCCTTCCTCTCTTTTCTTTGTTCAGTTGTTCCTTTATTTGAGATAGAACAGCTTCAGACCAGTTGAAGACTATTGGCTCCATACACTCTATCGCATATTGCATTTATGATCTGTTCACTACATGTAGTGTGATGGTGCCGACAAGTTTAGAGATTGTGAAAAGGACAATTATCAAAGGCAAATCTCTGAAATCTCAAATTTTTATTTTTCCATCTTTTCTAGGTTCTGCCCCTGGATAGAAATACTGCAGAATATAATCCCTCACTGTCTCTCCTCCAACAGTAGACCCTGAGAGCGAAATGGGAAAACCTCTCCTTGACAAACCTGTGAGAAAATACACATCCTCAACTGTTATAGGAACCACTTGGTTCTTAATATGAAATGCCTCTATCGCTGGATCCCATGCTCGAACTAAGAACTCCAAGAGTTCTATTTGTTGCCTCATCCCAGACAATTTGAAGTACTTAAGTAGTCCACAATATCTTAGGGCTCTTACAGTACTTAGATCATTCAAGGAAATCATATCTTTTTCTTCATGTTCTCTTTCCCTCCATGTAATCATCATTATAATCTGATGGGAACCTAAAACACAACCATAATATCCATTAGATTCCATTTATTGCAAAAAACTAGGTCAATTTTGGGCATAGTAAGAAAATCAAAAACTTAAACTGTGACCAACGCACTCCCTGACAAGAGACAGTGCGTTGCACATGCAGGTACACTTCACTGTACCTGCTATGCAACGCAGGTTTTGACATTCAGGGGTGCGTTGCCCTCATTTTTGGTAGAATTTACCTTAGTGGCCTTAAAACCATAAAAAATTACAGAAATTGGAAATGAAATGAATACCAAAGGGAAGAGGAGGTTCATGGCACTAACCTGGATCAAACGTCAACGAAATGATCGTAATTAGCAGCTAAAGTTCGGGGGCAAAATTAGGTTCAGAGCTCCAAAATACAAATGGTAACTATGGAATGGTAAAAATGAATAGTGAAACTACTTTTAAATAGTCATTTGATTATTTTCAAGTTGAATTTATTGCTATGAATATAGTTTTATTATGTTTTTATCATGAAACAGGTATTTTTAATCCATTTGATGTTGTTCTAAACAGGAAATACAACTGATGAATAGATTAAGTCATGCATATTTATTTCAAAAGAATGACTTGACCACAAAGCATAATTTTTCTCCTTATTTTTCGAGCTTTATTAAAAACGAAAAAGGATTTGAAGCGTACTTTTATATTTTTTTCGAGCTTCTATAACAATGAAAAAGGAACCCCTGGAGTCTTCTTTCAGCTCTTTTCAGACTTTGATAATGTGAAAAGATTGCCGAGCACTTGCCTTTTCGAGCTCATAAAATTAAATGAATTGATATCTAGTCATTATAAGTTTAACCCTTTTCCGGACTGAGATAGATTATTTATGAAAAAGAAATACCTTGGTTAAACATGACCAAAGAGGTTCTCTCAGATATTATTTTACATTTTTTCGGATCTGAGTGAAAAATTTACGAAAAAGTACTTATGGATTTTTCTTTCGTCCACTTTTTCAAACTCTCTAAATATGAAAAAGGACCGGGCTATCACTGTCGTTAAGCTTGTTAAAACATAAAATAGCGATGGGCTTGTCGATCATGGAAAGAATCGAGTTTCATTCATTGCTAGACTCATTAAATTATTAAATAGCGATACTTTATTCACCCGAAGGGTTGAATTATAGATCAAGAAAATGTTATCCTCCTCAAGCTTGTTAAAAAATAAAGATGTACTGGTCAACAAATGACCGGGGAAAATTTGGGAAAAGTGAGATGGTAGCAAGTCGCTCTTGAACATGACACTTCCTTCACTCCATGTCCGTGACTGTTTGTGTTGGGTAATCATCTTGACGGTTCATTCACACCTATGGTTCATCATATCTTCACTTTGGTTTTGGGTCAATGCTGCCAACTCATCACAGTGTCACCGATATGTTCAAGAGAAGTCATCCAGTGAATAAACTCATCCTTCTACAATACTCGTAAACCTTTATTCTCATGACCGTCATGCTTGAAAATTGCTATATCAAGTCATACCCTTGTCTCCGAAATCAGTAACTCCCATTTCAAAATAAGGTGACTTCCTGTCGACAACAAATTAATATCCAGGAAGTTCACTTAGAAACATCATATTCCAGTACCATGAGGCTTGTTATAGCGTCGACAAGATCCTTGCTTCTGGACCTTTGATCGAAAGATTTTGTTTAGCGTTCGACATCAAATCATCTATTCATGCCCTACGAAATGTACTGCAGTACCTTGAGGGCCATTTTCATTAATGGTGGTTCTCTCGTGTTTGTTAACAACTCACATCATTGGCTGGTAATCAAACGACGTCTTTTCATGTTTGACGACAAATCATATATTCACATGGCTAGACTTGTACCCTAATGATCGAGTGAATGAGATAAGAAGACCTTGCATCTAGTTTCAGCCATTCGGGCTGCGATTTCATGATTTTTGTACACATCATCTGTACGGTGACCTTACATACAAATTGTCATCCGAACATGGGCCTATATTTGTTGGCATGTTTGCATTGGGAAACATTCCAGTGTCTACGACTTTCTGAATTATGTACATGTTATTAGATTGTTTATGTGCTGAACATGGGAATGCCTACCCTCAACAATTATGATCAAAGAGGATATATCATGGTGTAATGTATTGTAATATTGATGCAGGTGACCACTTCACTTCGTTTCTAGCCCATCACAGTGTAAAGCATCTCAATCAAATGTTTTTATTATTTTGACCTCATGCTTTAGGGGCCAATTGTTATAGGTCAATTTGGGCATCATTCCCAATGACTTGGTTAACTGGGCATCATCTCTAGGACCAATGACTAAGGGTCTATCATTCCCTATCATTTCAAGTTGCTACATGCCTTAAGGCAAGAACAATTTCCAAGGTTTGAAGTTTATTATATAGCATGTGGGAGCTCACCAACGCTACCTCTAAGGGGAATAAGTGCGTTGCATATGCACGGAGCCCCATGCAAGGCTGCTCTGCAAAGCACTTCCCGACATCTATGGGTGCGTTGGTCACATTGGGAGTGAAATTATCATTGTTCCGGAATGTCCAATTGGCCAATGACTTCTAGAAGAGTTCACATGTGTCAAGATTTGAATCTAAGTGTCCATTTGACATCTACATGACTGGGAACATGTCTTGCCTATTATTTGAAAGTCATTCATTGAAAAACTACCAGGCTTCAGTTCATCTATAAATTGAGCACAGATCTGAGTGTTTGAGAAGGAAGAATTTGAGTAGAGAAATGCTAGAGGATTTTCAATTGAGAGTTAGATTTGTGTAACAGTTTCTGGAGAGATTTATACTGTGTTGAGGCTGAGGATCATTGCTAGAAGGGTCACTTCAAATCAGTGATTTGGTTGTAACCTCTCCTTCTATCATCAATAAAGAATACAACTTATGTTTAGTCAATTTAGTGTCCTAAATTGCTAACATAAATTATCAACCAGGGCTAGTAAACTGATGAAGTGTGATGCACTATATGTGCCTAAGTATCCCTTTTTCTTACTTCGTTGTTTTTAGTGTTTTATTGATGTTTTGGGGTTTTTATGTTTGATTCTTAGTATGCTACTCTATGCTAAAAAGATGAAGTTAGATTTATGTCAACAAGGGAGAAAATGAAATGTTAATAAATGAATTAAAACAGAATTTATTTGCAAGTTCTGTTCCTAATTAGAAAATGATGAAAACAGAGAGTCCTAATCCATGGATATTACAGCTTCTAAATGAAAATTCATGAAATGAAAAGTAACTCAAAACACTACAACTTAATCTAATTCATTTAGTTAGAGATTTGTTGGAAGAGCTTGTGAAAAATATTAATTCTAATGCAATGAGGATCTCCTAAAACATAAAAGGAAATGTTGAAACAACTTATAACATTACAACTAAATCTCATTCATGAGTTAGAGGTTTATTGGAAGAGCTTTTGAAAGAGATTAATCATAATGTGATAAGGATCTTCTATGAAGAAAAACAATCAATAACTCACAATATTACAACTTAGTCTCATTCATGAATTAGAGGTTTATTGGAAAAGCTTTTGAAAGAGACTAACTACAGTATAATGAGGATCTTCTTTTTAACTAAATAACAGAAAATGAAATGCTAATAACTCAAAATATCACAATTGAATCCCATTCATTTAATAGAGATGTATTGGAAGAGCTTGAGAAAGAGACTAACTGCAATATCATGAGGATCCTTTATCTAAGAAAATGACATGAAACATAATGCTAAAAGCTATGATTTCAGAAAGAAATTTAAGTAAGGAAATATGACAAAACAGAATTGAAAATGACTTATCTAGAAAACATGTAAAACCTCCTTGAATAGCAGGAGCCCTCTGCTATCAATTTGGTGAAATTCTTCAACTCCTTAAAGTTGTAATCAAAACAACATAAAAAACCTTCTTTATTGAAAAACTCACAAATCTACATCCCATTCCATATTAAGCTTTGTTACAAAACACTCTCTATTCCTTTCTCTTCTTCTCCTATTTTTTCACTACCCATGATAGAAGAAAACTTCTCCTATTTATATAAAATATGAAAAGTTATCTCATTAATGGGAGTTCGTGAATCTCTCCCTCCATCTCTAGAGTTACAATCAAAATAGGAAATGATAAGACACATGTCTTTCTAGAGTTTCAACACAACTAAGAAATGAGACACATATCCTCTTAGAGTTTCAATACAACAAGGACATTAGACACATGTCCTCATGATCCCATGATCTTCTCCACTAAAATTCGAATTTGGTTTTGGGAGGCCACATAAAGGTCTTTTAGAAGCTTCCTTTTGACCTACACATGTCACAAAACTCATAACAAATATATAGATATATGAAACTATGTTAATTTTCTAGTTTCTAATCATAAATTCACTTTAAATACATAAAATAAATAACTTTGGAAAAAAAGGATCTTAACCCATATATTTATGAAAATGGTTACTTGATGTAGGGTTTTAGGTCATATGGCTATGGAATAAGAGCTGAATAGTTATGACATAATGGAAATATGTATGAATATGGAAAACACTTTTGAGACTCAACATACCCCCCAACTGAAGTTGTTGCATGTCCTCATGCAACTATTGCAATGATTCATTTGTCTATGAGTTGATCTTTTATGAGTTTTGACTCATATAGATTCGTTCCAAACTTTGCTTTATAATATTTTCTTTTGGCAAAGTATAATACATTTGATTGCAACATTTTTTTTATATGGTTGGTTCTTGTGTGACAACCGATTTTTTTGAGCAATGGTTCTTGTGTAACAATGCTTTATTTTCTTTGTTGCATCAAAGTTCATGAAATCATTTAGAATCAAATACTCTATCAATGAATTGATCATTTTCAAGGCATATAATCTTTTGGATCATGTTGCAACAATAGTTGGTTGGGAAGTATATGTGGGTGGAAATGAAATGAAAATGTGTGATAGTGTATGACATGTGGATATGAAATGATGTCCCTTCCCCTCCCAATTAAAGATATGACAATGTAAAAAAAAGGAGTAAGGAATTTTTCCAAAGTTACAATTTTAGCATTCTAATGAATTATATGACTAAAAATTAGAAAACCACATACCTTCACTTATCTTAAATGTGGATGAGTTGTGTATACTGAAGAGTGTGGCTGTTGATGTTGTTGGATCAGGAACTATGTAAACAAATGAATTTGATATGCTTCTTTGTTCTCTTTGTGCTGATGGCAAGATTGGGATCTTTATTGCTGCTGATAAAAATTGATTCCTGCTGCAAACTGCTGAAATGATGTAGTCTTCAATTGCTACAAAATTCGATGGTACAATTCTAGTCATGCGAATAAATGTGTTGATGTCGAGCATGAAGAGAAATCATTGGATTACTGACCATTAATGAATGTCGTTAACCAATGCGAGACAAACTCACCATTAATGTCAATGAGTGCCAAGGTACCTAAGTACATCTTGCGAAGTGCGAATAGATGGGCTGATGTCGAGCTACTTGCAAGATCTGACGATCAAGGGACATTGATGTATTCCCATGATTGTCAGCGAGAGAACTTGTCATTAATGCATACAAGCCTCAAGGTACTATTAAGGACTCTAGTCTTGGACCTAGATAATGTGCTGATGTCGATAGGCCAAGACTTGTTACAAGGAAGGCCCTAAGGAATCCTCCATCATCTAACACGAGCATGAAAAAATAATTTTTGAAGGACTATGGATTCAATAATTTGCATTGAAGCAAGGTTTATTTGCAAAATGAAAAGGATAGGAAAGGGAAAATGGAAATGGACAATGAAAAATGGAAAATGACAATGGGAAATAAGCATGTAGGTGAACTTCTTGCTTTTATTTGTGGAGTAGACAAAAAGTAATGGAAAGTGTATGTGAATGAAGGAAAATGAACAACTAACTCTTGTTGGGAAAATAATGGTGGTTTGCTTTGAATTTCTTGGTTGGATTTACAATTCAAAAAGAGAGGAAAAGTAATGGTCTTGATGGATATGAACATGGACTTGTTCTTATGTTTCTCATGAAATCGGTCATTTGAAAACCAATCGTGTGCACACTTAGTTTTCTTTAATGATCATTCGATCATCCCAAATCTGCAAAAAAACTTGACATAAAGAACATAAGTGTGTTAAAAAATAAGTAGCTATTTTCTTTCTGATTTTTACGCAAAAATTAAATATCAAATGAAACAGATTAAGGTAAATCAAAAAGTTCTATATTCGGTCTAATTTATGATATCGATAACAATCTATTTTTAAAGAATAACCATGAAAAATAATCAACTCCTTATTGTCGGATGACTTCATGCACTGTGCTTAGTAAAACAATTGGCATCACAAAGATTTGCTGTGTTCTGCAAGTTAAAACTTTATAGAAAAATACACATCAACAATATTAATGCCAAATGGTTAGAAATCATCTAAATAATCTTCCAATTGTCCTGCAAACCATTATTAAAAAGTTTTTTTTTTTTTAATGAAATAAAGCATGGATGAAATAATTGTCTTTATGAATATTTTTGAAATAAAGTCATGCCAATGCTTCTTTCATGCAAGATAAAAATAAAAAGCTTGAAATTTCTAAAGTCAAATTCCTAACTATGAAGGAGATGAAGACAGAGTCCTTCTAAATTTATACAACTTGCATTTGATGCACATGTGATAATGTGTTTGCCTCAAATAATCCATTTGTCACTCATCATGTTCCACCACACATGAATTCTGCCACATTTTCCTTCAAATAAGGAAATCAGATCCTTGATTATTTCTCAAAATTGAATTTTATAAAACCGTGACTGTTTTCATAAAAAAAAACATTTTTCTCTCACGCACACTGCAAATTAGTGCTCCGAAGAACCCTGAATTTCTCCCAAATGGATGCGAATTTCAGAAATTTTTTATAATATTGCCTAATTCACCCCGTGTCCGAAAAAACCCATGTTTTATTTTTTTCTAATTCACCTCGGTTTGCTCAAAAAATTCGTTTTAAAATCAGGTGTTTTTGACAATTACGCATTTCGTTTTCTGGCAATTACTTGTGGTTTGATTTGTTTTTATTTGCAGGTTTTGAAATGTAATGGCTTGTATCTCACAGAGAAGTTTAGATCGATCTCCTTAATTCCAATTACTTGCAATAGAATCTGCAATCTTCTCTTCATCAATAGTCTGAAATCTTCTCTTCATCAGCAATTTCTTCATATGATACACTTCCATTGTCTGTCCCTGCAATTGAATTTGTAATCTTCTCTTCATCAGAAATTTGTAATCTTCCCCTCATCAACAATTTGCAATCTTCTCTTCATCAACAATTTCTTCATGTGATATACCTTTATTATGTGCAATTTTTTAAAAATGATTTCTAATAACTGTTGTTTGAGGAAAAACGAATATGGAAAAGAGAAGGTTTTTTATTTTATTTTATAAATTGCAGTGCATGGGTCTTTGTGTGGATTGAAGGACTGCATATATGCGTAAAGCCAAGCCAAAGACTGGCCTCATGCATATGCGTGGGTCTTATTTCCATGAGTCATTTTTTTTTAATTGATTTGTTAATAAAATTATATATTATATTTTCAAAAATTCAAAAATATACATATATATTTCATTAAACAAAACAATTATTAAAATTAAAATTTTTCATCATTTTTAAAGTTTATTGTAAAATGAAATGAAATGATGAAAACATAATTTATTATTATTTTTAACATAAAAATTCTTTTTTCTGATCCTCTAGATCACACAAAGTGCAGGAGGAGAGCATACTCAAGAATTTTTTATTTTTATTTTTTATTTTTTTATTTTTAGATGTAAAAAATAAGGCTACCTAGTTACACTTCCCCGGCAATGGCGCCAAAATGTCTAGTCAATTTAGTGTCCTAAATTGCTAACATAAATTATCAACCAGGGCTAGTAAACTGATGAAGTGTGATGCACTATATGTGCCTAAGTATCCCTTTTTCTTACTTTGTTGTTTTTAGTGTTTTACTGATGTTTTGGGGTTTTTATGTTTGAATCTTAGTATGCTACTATATGCTAAAAATATGAAGTTATATTTATGTCAAAAGGGAGAAAATGAAATGTTAATAAATGAATTAAAACATAGTTTATTTGCAAGTTCTGTTCCTAACTAGAAAATGATGAAAACAAAAAGTTCTAATCCATGGATATTACAGCTTCTAAATGAACATTCATGAAATGAAAAGTAACTCAAAACACTACAACTTAATCTGATTCATTTAGTTAGAGATTTGTTGGAAGAGCTTGTGAAAAAGATTAATTCTAATGCAATGAGGATCTCCTAAAACATAAAAGAAATGTTGAAACAACTTATAACATTACAACTAAATCTCATTCATGAGTTAGAGGTTTATTGGAAGAGATTTTTGAAAGAGATTAATCATAATGTGATAAGGATCTTCTATGAAGCAAAACAATCAATAACTCACAATATTACAACTTAGTCTCATTCGTGAATTAGAGATTTATTGGAAAAGCTTTTGAAAGAGACTTAACTGCAGTATAATGATGATCTTCTTTTTAACTAAATAACAGAAAATGAAATGCTAATAATTCAAAATATCACAATTGAATCCCATTTATTTAATAGAGATGTATTGGAAGAGCTTAAGAAAGAGACTAACTGCAATATCATGAGGATCCTTTATCTATGCAAATGACATGAAACATAATGCTAAAAGCTATGATTTCAGAAAGCAATCTAAGTAAGGAAATATGACAAAACAAAATTGAAAATGACTTATCTAGAAAACATGTAAAACCTCCTTGAATAGCAGGGGCCCTCTGCTATCAATTTGGTGAAATTCTTCAGCTCCTTAAAGTTGTAATCAAAACAGCATCAAAAAACTTCTTTATTGAAAAACTCACAAATCTACATCCCATTCCATCTTAAGCTTTGTTACAAAACACTCTCTATTCCTTTCTCTTCTTCTCCTATTTTTTCACTACCCATGATAGGAGAAAGCTTCTCCTATTTATAAAAAATATGAGAAGTTATCTCATTAATGGGAGTCCATGAATCTCTCCCTCCATCTCTAGAGTTACAATCAAAATAGGAAATGATAAGACACATGTCTTTCTAGAGTTTCAACACAACTAAGAAATGAGACACATATCCTCTTAGAGTTTCAATACAACAAGGAAATGAGACACATGTCCTCATGTCCTATGATCTTCTCCACTCAAATTAGAATTTGGTTTTGGGAGGCCACATAAAGGTCTTTTAGAAGCTTCCTTTTGACCTACACATGTCACAAAATTCATAACACATATATAGATATATGAAACTATGTTAATTTTCTAGTTTCTAATCATAAATTCACTTTAAATACATAAAATAAATAACTTTGGAAAACAAGGATCTTAACCCATATATTTATGAAAATGGTTACTTGATTTAGGGTTTTAGGTCAGATGGCTATGGAATAAGAGCTGAATGGTTATGACATAATGGAAATATGTATGAATATGGAAAACACTTTTGAGACTCAACAACTTACTTTTCCCTATATGCATCTGTATTGGCTTTGATTTTCCATATTGAAAGATCTTAGTTGATGTATATGGTTTATGATTTACTGATTTAGCTAACTAACTTGAATAGACATCTGTATTATTGCTATCTTCTGATGTTTTAGTGTTCTTTCTTGCAAGAAGTATTTCGCATAAACCGCTTGAATTTGAAGCTACAACGGAAGCGACAGAAGGAGCCATTTAGAAGTGCTTGGATCACAAGTAAGCCTCTAATCCTTTCTGTGTGTCTGTTCTAAGTTAGGAAAGGTAGTCATATAGTCTTTAATATGTTGTTCTAGATTGTCATCTGTCTAGGGAAGCGTGTTTTATTCGTAATTCACAATTCTTGCCCAACACCTAGCTTCAAACTTACTAAGTTTTTTATCATTATTTTTTATGAAACAATTACTTCCAAAGACTCTAAAATGATTTAGATTAGGTGGATTACTCTAAAATGAGCCTTGTTGAGAATATTTACTACGATATGTTCAGATTCACCCTGGAAGGTGTCAGGGGTTCCAGACACATCAAGCATAACATGAGCCATTTTTTGAACATTTTTGTTCATTCTTTCTGCCACACCATTTTGTTGAGGAGTTCTATTTACATAAAACTATATTTTTATGCCATGTTGTTCATAGAAATAAAATAATTAATCTCATATGCATTCTCCTCCTCGGTTAGATATGAGACATTTGATTTTAAGATCTAATTCATTTTCAACTAATTCTTTGAATACTTTAAATTTATCAAATGTTTCATCTTTGTGTTTCAAAAGACCGATCAACCATATTGTAGAAAAATCATCAATAAATAAGATATAGTATTTTTCTCCATGAGGTGACTTTTTCCTTATTGGTCCACATAAATATGTATGTATAAGTTCAAGAGGCTTACTTGCTGATCCTTCTTTGGCATTGAAATTAACTCTGGTTTTCTTACCAAATTGATATGACTTGCATATGGTACTTTCTAGTAGGGTGATGTTGGGTAGATCATGAACATATTTGAGCTTGCTTGATTTTCTTTTTTGAGAGAAAATTGGATGTCCCAACCTTCTGTGCCATAACCAATTTTCCTCTACTTTCCTTAGGTAACATTTTTCTTGACCACCTTTCAATATATACATATTACTCAGAGTTCTTGTTCCTTTTATTATGGTATTTCCTATGTCAATTTCACGAACCACACATTCTTTTGATTTAAAGACCACTTCATTTCCTTGATCACACATTTGGAAAACACTCAAAAAGTTATGAATTAATGCATCAACATACATAACATTACCTACGTTAACCTTTTGTTATAGAAAAGCATATCCTTTACGCTTAATGACAGCAGGAGAGTCATTTCCAAAAGTGACATTCCTTTCTTTCTCTAAAGCATTGTATTAAATTATTTTATCTTTATCACTTTTCATGTGTTTTGAGCATCCAATGTCAATGTAACATTGATTTTATTGTCCTTATGCAAACAATGCTATGCCACAACTTTCAGATTCCAAGTCCTTACTTTTCATACCTTAGAATTTGTTGATGTTTGCTCCTTTTGAGATGTTGGCTCTAATTTTCTCCTGCATTAAAATTCCTCATGTCCAAAGTTATTGTGTAATGAGCATTCAATTTCAAATTTTAGAGGTAAAAAAATATTCTAGGTGTTCCTCTTGATTCCTGTCTCATCCCTTTGTTTTCTTGCTTCTCAAGTCATGATGGTTTTGTATGAAATACATTGAACAACCTTGTGACCAAAATTATGACATGAGAAACATTGTCTATTAAAGAAGGAATTTATGTCATCATTTTACCTTCTAGTGTTGTTTACCTTTTGAATGATTCTTCTGTTATTGTTCATCATTGAATTAGAGTGAACATGATTTACCTGTGAAGTGTCTTTATTATTTTACTAAAGATTGAAACTTTGCTAATTGGATTTTGCTGCATTTAAATAACTTCCTATTGTGTGGCTGATGATTTTCTGTCTGTGATGTTTCACCAATGTATCCAAGGCCTCTCTTCATAAAAGGAGAGGGTTTAACCTTGATAATTTCATCTAAGGTTTCAGATCCTTTAGTTCCTTTTAGTTCCTTTCTTAGACTTACTATTTCACATTCTAATTTCTCATTATGGTTCTCCTTTTCTATGATTTGATTCTTTAAAGTATCTATGGCTACTTTGTTTTCTTCCAAGCATATTTTAAGTTGAGTAATTTCTCCAAAGAAATATTTTTCCTCTAAAGCATCCACAAATTTGTCATTAGACTCACTAGTACTTCTTTCAAATGCCATGAGTATTTTAATATCTTGATCAAATTCTCCTTCTTCACTATTTGACAAGCCATCACTATCTTCATGAGTATAATAAGTTTTCCTATTGTCAAACCATTTCCTATTTTCTTTTGAAATTTCCTTCCCCTTGTCATGGTTGTCTTTATAGGGAAATTTGGTAGCATAATGAACACCTCTACCACAAGAAAAAAAATTGAAAGGAAGCTTACCTTTGAACCTTCTGGTATCAAGTTGAAGTTTCTTTAGAAAATTTGCCTCATATTCTTCTGATACATACCCTGTTTCCTTGTGTTCTTCCTTTTTCTTTCCTTTTGAAGTTACTTCTAATTCAGTTTCTCTCACTTCTAAGGGACTTCCTTTTCTCATTTCAAAAGCAGTCAAGATTCCCTGATGTTAAACAATAGTAAGAGTCTACAGATCATGCTTCTCTTCAATGGAAGACACTTTTGACTCGAATTTAGGAGTTAGAGATCTCAAGATTTTCTCTACTAAAGTTGTGTCTTTTATGTCTTCACCCATATTTCTCATACGATTTACAATATCATCTAGGCATAGAAAGAAACTTGAAATACTTTCATAATTATGCATTATGAGATTTTCATATTGAATTTTGAGATTTTGGAGTTTATCGCTCTTTACCTTGTTATCACCTTCATAGCTTAGGATGATTTTTTCCCATATCTCCTTTGTTGTATTTAACTACATAAATTTGAAAAAAAATTATTCGGCCAGGCTTCCTAATAATGCATTCACAACTTTCGAATTGGTTTTATATGTATTCTTTTTCATTGCATTTGTGGGAACTACGACTGTATTGGTAACCTCCTTAGAAAATTTCCTAAACATCTGCTCCAAGAGACTGAAGATAGGATCTTGTTCTAGTCTTCCAGAAGATTAAATTTTTTTTTTTGAAGAGTGGTGGTCTGAAAGATGTTGTTCCGTCTTAATTACTCATCTTGGTATATCTTCCTTCAAGTGATCAAGCTTCTTCTGAATGACCTGCTCTGATACAATTTTTTGGGAGAAATACTGAGAGGCGAGGGGGGGGGGGGGAGGATGGGGGATGAATCAGTGTTTGAAAAATCACAATAATATTTTCTTTTCTAAATTCTGTACACGATTTTACTGAAGCCAACTCACGTGTGTACACAACTCTTATATTGGAAACTAGTGTATGCTTAGTTAAACTTATAAATCAGTTAATTATTTATTGTTTAAATTAAATCAGAATGTAAGAGATTCATCAGACATTTGATAAGTAGTAAGCATGTAAAGGAATAATAGAATAAAACATCACACATAAGCAACACACATGAACACTAAGATTTAAGGTGGAAACCCAAAGTGGGAGAAAACCACCATTGATGTCATCTCAGTCTTCAATCTTATTATAATAAAAAACTTCTTACATTCTTGTACTAGTGCATACTCATGCTGAAATGCAGGCACCCACCTACTGAAGGCTAAAAGCTTCACTCTTTCTCCACCTCCTATTGGAAGGGAGCTTCATCCCCCTCATCTCATTTACCAACTCACACTGGAAGGGAAATTCAACCCCATGATATGATCACCATCTACAACTAGCAGGAATCTTCGACTTTTGCACTAAAATATCTAACCCTTAGTAGCATATGTGGAACATGTTTCATAAATTTTCACACTGGATGAACTTGCTTTAATACATCACAACTTGCAGAACACTTTTCATCACATAACTCATGCTGAACCCTTTAACATCATATAAGCCAAATATCAAAACTGAAACTGATTACTGTACCCAAAACATTCATCCAATTGTTGAACACAACCACTGAACCAAACAGTGACCAATCACTCGAATACTGAACCAACCACTGAAGCAAACAATCACTTAACCAAACACCAACTTAATTCAAACAAAACAGTGAGATCACTGTAACCAGAACACATAATTGAATTTAGAATACTACATCAACACACTGAATCAATTGCAACCCTGATCATTCATAAGCCAAAAGGTATATGCTACTTCACTTAAGGCAACCCGCGTGTATAGAGCAACTTGCGTATAGATCTCAATATACTAAGTTCTAAAACTATTACTTTGAATTAGTCACAAAATTGAACAAAGTCATTTAGCTTATAGATCTCTAAACCCTCATACAATTAGCAACATCAAGAATCTTTTCAACCAATCGACATGCAACCAATTTCAACTTCATCATTCAATCAGTTCTATCATTCAATCAATTCTACTTCAGACATTATCACTTCACCCAGATCAACATGAAGACATCATTGACAGACAATAGAGATACATCAACACTGATATGATTGATCAGTCATTTATAAGCAAAAACCCTTCCTTTATGTACGCGACTTTGATGAAACGAACTCGTGTGTATACACGACTTCACCAAGACCAACTTGCATATAGATTTGCAAATTTTGACCTAAAATTGCGCAACTTTTCAGAACTTTAGAAAGACCCAGATCATAACACTCAGATATAAAACATGCGTCAATACTTAGATCTAGTCAATCCATGAGCACATCATACAATGGAAAGTCATTTTAGGTCTCATGATCTTGATCCATCATTGTACTCATCGGTGCATTATTATTTCAGATCAACTATAGCCCTTACAATGCAAATATACTTCAGATTGAAGTATTCATCAAAAAGACTTACACATGCACTCTTAGCACTTTGATCTTCACCCCCTTATATAGTTAGAGCTTTAGCCAATACCATGAGCCAAAACCACACTAGCGCCAGTGGTAATCTTGGACGGGATCAAATAATCATTATTGCGCTCAATATTGTGGGCTAATACCATGGTAAAAACCCTTGGTATTAAAAATTAGTGCGCCAGAATGTGCACGACTTGACTTCTTCATACTTGCGTTTGTACGCGACTTGGCCTTGACTAACCCGCGTATAGATCTTCAAATATTCATCTTCATCAAACTTCTGTTTCTAACCTGCAAACCTCTGTCCCATCATTCTGTTATCTTGTGCCATCACTCTGTCACCTTTGAATTGATTTGTGAACTCATCTAGTTACCATTGAATTGTTCTGTTACTGGTGGGTTGCCATCAAGGACAACACATGTACGATAATGCCAACAATTAAATCGTTAATCAACGACTAAAATTAACTTTTGACTTGATCTTCGTCTTCTCTAGAAGATTCAAACTCTGTTTTATTAATACCCTTTAATTATTTTATTTCCTTAGTTTAGACTTAGGGTCCTTTAAAAATAATTAATTATTTTAATAAAACACACTCTGAGTGGAATTTTCACAAACGATTTCTGGGTTCTTTGGAATACATGTGCCTAAGCCTCCTTGCATTTTTTGAGACTTAGAGCACATCCGATGCTACCCAAATCAATAGTCCCTCTTAGCGAGGAATGTGCTCTAGCAATACAACCTACTGAGTACTGCTCTGATTCTGCAACATCTCCCTCTGTGCTGCTGATGTCTGACACTGCTTCCCACCAACACTGCGCTGCTGACCTTGCATGTTGCTGCCAATTGTCACTGCGCTGTAATTGAAAAACATCCAATACTGAACTAAGTTTTCAACATGATGCATCTCGGTACTGAAGAACTGACTGCTGCTAGTCTCTGTGCTGTCCCTCTAAAGCTTCTGCGCTGCTGTTGACTTCTGCACTATGCGTTCCTGCACTGCTGCCAACTCTGCTCTGCGATGCTCAGACTCTGGCGCTCACTAACCACTACATTGTCACTTCTGCACTCCTTTGCACCAATTGGCACTCGTCCATCCTACTACATCTGATTTGGGCTCCCGTAGCAAGGTAATGATCCGAGAGGTGGACTCCTCAAGGATCTTGCTCAACTGCAACTCTGCTGAGCTACAACTCTAGATCACCACATTTCTCTAGCAATCCCTTTGCTGTCGATGTGACACACGACATGATCCCTCACTCCGTCGAGGAACAAGCGCTTTACCTTAGCCATATCTTTCTTGAATGCCTTCAACGGATCTGCATCTACAGGTTCAACTACCACACCATCGATGAAGGCTTTGAGCTCATGTTCATCCAGCAGGCATCTGATCCTTGCCTGTCAGATCACATAGTTGGAGGGTCCCTCCAACCGATCTTGATCACTCAGCCCACTTGCTGCCATCTTTGTTGATTGAAAAATAAATCGAACTAGCTCCCTCTCTCTCCTTTGCGCAGCTGCTGGCCTGGCCTACGCACTCCCTGCTGGAGATAGTAGATCTGTGACACAATACTGCTGCTCAGCTATCTAGAACTAGAATTCCTCGGCTAGGAATTCTCTGAGGAAGATAATCCCCCACACGCTGTCGATCTGCTGCCTCTAACCCTTTGTGCAGCTGGCTCTACGCACTCCCTGCTGGAGCAAGACAAATAGTTCATGAACTCTGCTGCTTCTGCACGGGAATTCAGAGTTTCTTGGGCATGAAACTCTCTGAGGTCAGAAATCCCAAAAATGTCTTCAACTACTCTCTCCTGATGCTTTCTGCACTAGCAATCATTGGTACATAGAAAATTGCATCCCTCCAGCTGCTGATCTGCGCTGAAACTGCTGCGCTGCTCCCTTTGTTGCTGGGAAACTACAAACTGGAAAATCCTACCTCTCTATCGGCTCACTCAGAGAGAGATTTCCTTGCAGCAACTAGCCCTCCTAGCTTGGACTGCGCAATCACCTGGGAGATCGATCTGCTGCTTATGCAGCTCTTTGATCCCCAACTTCTCCTTCAATGCTGGATCTATTGGATCTACTCTTTTGCTCCTCCTGCACTCAGCTTAAACAAGCTCTGATACCATGTCAAAATTTGTATTACCCGAAATCTTACTGCAACAATGATGAAAAATCTCCTATTTGTTATTCCTTTTAACAAATTATTTACGGTTTTCTACTATAAACAACGAAATCTCATACACTACAGCCTAACTGCAGAAAAATACAAGTGTGGAAACAAAATTTGAACAAGAGTAAATCATAGACACATTTGACATCGTTTTTGGACCAATGTCCCAGAGAAACCCAATGTGGGAAACTCGGTGCAACAATTGAGGGTTTATGTATTATGCAGTGATTTTTCTGAATACAAACTGGATGCTTTGCTGGCTATCCTCACAGAGAATATGACTGACAAAGAGCTTGTGAGATTACCTCACACATTGACACTAGGAGCCCATCTGGCCAAAACCTCGGACTGGCAAGCCCTCCACTGCCTCGCGCAGTCTCTACGCCACTCTGTGTGGGGACTGGGTGGCTTCTGCATTCTGGCTCTTCTGCTGGCAGGATTTGACCCTTTAGCCCCCTCCGATCTCACACCCCGAATTTTCGGCACTGGATCTGATTGATCCTTAGCTGAATCATGAACTTCCTCTGGGATGCTGCGCTGCCTCTGCTGGCTCTGCGTAGCTGCTACGCCGCCTCTCTGTGTACTGCTCTTTGTCTTCTCTGTTGTGTATTCTCTGGCTCAGGAAATTTTCCAGCCACAAATTATCTTTGCCCCTCTCTGCAAGAATCTTCTCAATCGATCTTTTCCCTGAGCACTGCTCACTAAAGAATTTTGATCTCTTGATCCTTCGGTGTGTATTTCCAAATGACCCTTCAAGTCCTTCTTATAATCTTCTCGTTGAGACTTCATCGACTGAGATTGAGACTTCAACGATCGAGATTAAATCTTTAATCAACGACTAAGATTAACTTTTGATTTGATCTTCGTCTTCTCTAGAAGATTCACACTCTGTTTTATTAATACCTTTTAATTATTTTATTTTCCTAAGTTTAGACTTAGGGTCCCTTAAAAAATAATTAATTATTTTAATGAAAGACACTCTGAGTGGAATTTTCACAAACGATTTATGGGTTCTTTGGAATACATGTGCCTAAGCCTCCCTGCAATTTTTGTGACTTAGAGCACATCTGATGCTACTGAAATCAACACTAAGTATAAAATTTTGGTTGGTAGTACTTTGGTATTTCTTCTTAAACTCTTAAAAAATTTAGAGTTTGAAACTTCATTGAAAATGTTAGCAAAAATTCCTAAGTGACTTGTTTGAGAGTAATTTAAGGATTAATCAAAATCCCTAAATTCCATAAGGTATATCTTTTAGCGTATAATGATTCAAAAATCTGGAAAATTTCCACACAATTCATTATGTTTCCTTAGGATTATGAAAAGTTCATAGTAAAAAATTTCACTGAAAAATTTATAGAAAAAATTCCAAGATGGCTCTTTCAAAATTGATTTAAGGACTAGTGACAAACATTGAAAATTTTAGGGGCTAATATTTGCAGGTGGGCTAATTTTCTATGATTTTTCTAGAAAAATATTTGCCAATTTTCATTTTTTATAAAAATGATTCGCACAAATTTTACAATATAAAATTATTTTACCATAAAAATCGCCAACATTATATAAAGAGTATATATAAAATCATTATAAATTTTAATAATTTTATAAATTCATCAATAAACATTTTATAGTTTGCATATTAGGGACTAGTGAAATTCACCAATGTTTTTAAACTTCAAGATAAATTTCCATCTTTAAAATTTTCCCTGGTGACAAACCCTATCTTCCATAGACTATATCTCTGAAATTATAATGAATCTAAACTTGAATTTTAACCTTGTGTACCCCAATATTGTGCTTCAATCTCCTTAAAATTCCCAGAAAAATGTTATAGTGAAAATGCCAAAATGTCTTGATTGAAGGAGCAAAACCCTAATAAATAACCTAATTAACTAATAATGAATGATTATTAAGATCTTAATAGAGGGCCCTAGCACCCTAATAGTACAATGCTTCATTGTGTGTCTAAACCATGAATATTATCCATTCAACACTCCATCTCAACTTGGCCAAGCAATTTTTAGTTTTTTGCTTAAAAATATTGATTCCCGCATGTTTAAAGTTTTAAACCCTTCGCCAAAAGTCTAATGAAAATCCTCATCCATGAGTTGCGATAATTGTCCTCTTTGTCACAATTAAATGATATTCCATAGTTTTCTTAGATTTCTTAGGTTCATATCATAACCTTCCAGTTTGTATCCATGAGTTGCGATAATTGTCCTATTTGTCACAATTAAATGATATTCCATAGTTTGCTTTGATTGCTTAAGTTCATATCATAACCATCCATTTTTCCTTAATACCTAAGTCACATGACATGAGGACATGAGACATAGAAGACACGTCAATACGAGTATTTGACACAAGACACAATAACTCCGGAAACTAGATACGAGGGACACGTTATATATATATAGTGCTTGATCCTTATTTTTTTAGAAATTAGAATATCTACAAATATGAATTATGATGATATCTATTTAGTATTTAGTAGTTTACTAGTTAGTTTATTAATTTACTACATCAATGGTGTTCATAGTTCAATGTTCATTGTTCATGTTATTAACAATTGTTCAAGCACATAAGAAACTACTAACTAGAAATTTAGAAATATCATGATTGATAATATAAAACTAGAAATTTAGAATAACTTGTGAACTGCACTCTCAATTTGAAGTTGCGAACTGCGCTCTTAATGTGAAGTTGTGAGCACTGCACTCAAATCCGATGAAATTCCTCACACTGCACAGCAAATTCGATTTCAAAGGCGAGTAAACTCGACTTCAGCGGCGAACAATGACAAAAAGCCTAAAAATAAACCATGTTGCAAGTTTTAAATGTCACTTTTCGTGGGACACGTGTCCTAAGAGCCAAAAATGTTAGGGTACGTTTTCACCATGTCCAAAACACGTGTCTCAATTGGAGGACATGAAAGAAAACGTTTTCGACACGTTTTAGGGGACGTTTCGTGTTTGACACGTGAAATATGAGACACGAGACCTTGAGGGACTTGTCTTGTGACTTAGCTTAATACCATTTGGCCTTAATTTATTTTTTCATAAACTTTATTATCGTAAAGTTTCTTCCTTATTGTGTTATTATTATTTAAAAAAAAACAAGAATGGGTATATTTTGGTATATTTTGTATTAAAATGTGGCAAGATAATACAAGGACGAAGGGTTAGTTTTGATGTCCATGATTCAAAGTGCCCAAAAATTTGAAATTGCTACCCTGTAATTGAGCTAACCGACCGTCCTAAAATTATACCTATGTATGTGATTTGTATACGACTTAGCAAACTGGTACAATAGTAAGACTATTTTACAGACATTACAAAGAGCAGATGTTTTATATAGATCATGCAGAACAGTGGCTGCATGCTTGTCACCAACCTAGACGAAAGCTATCTGTTCGACTAGTTCCATTGCCATGTCACTTTCTGACACTTGGCATTGTTCACCGTATTCTCCTATTTTCCTTTGACTAATTTATATGGGATGAAGCATTTGTGGGGGGAGGGAATCAAGGATTCCAAGGATTTTCTAGAAGTTGCAACTCGTGTACCAATTTAGAGACTATTTCATGTAGAGAGTCAATTCTTGCTTCCAGATGTGTATGCCTTTTATTGTAGCTTTCCATGAAGGCGTTAAATTTTGTTAGGATCTTACTCTTTACCTTAACACCTGTAAGTAGATATATAGGTTTCTATGTGTCGTGACCATTTCTAGAAAGAAGACTTACTAGTGTGAAAGCAATAATTGTAAGAAGACTTAGTAGAATGTTTTGCCTATTAGAAAGTTCTTAGGAGGTATAACATTTTGAGGTGTTTTTGTCCTTTTATTGCCTTTTGCTGTTATAATTTGTCCTTTTGTGGTGTTCTTTAGTAGTACATTGGAAGTTGCAGAGCAAAAATAAAAATTGGAAGATGAAGAGCATAATAGAGCTTACCTAGATTTATTGCAGAAATCATAGATTACATCCACAATAGCCCATAGAAGAACTAGAATACCATGAAATGTTATACCTTTATTGATGAGAGAAATTTTCATTTTCCTCTTTGAGGGGGGTAACCTTTAACGAGGAGAGCTCTAATTACAGTGTATTTCACAAGACATCTCATTACATTGCTTCTACTTCTTTATATAGTTCTATTTATTTTGTAGGAGCTTTCTAGTAGGCAGAATGTTCTAATAAAACCTTCTTACAGCTATTGCTTTCAAACTACTACATGGGCCTTCTTTCATAGAGATGGCCTTCATACATACCAACCTCTCTATCTGGTTCGGGGTTTAGGGTAAGACCCTAACATGGCCTCTCCCTTAAAAGCAACAATGTCTTCAAGGTTGGAAATGAGGGAATTTTTGAAGGATCTATGCTCGTTCCCATGTGGCATCCTCAGAAAGTGTATCCTTTCACTGTATCAAGACCTCTTGGATAGTTCGTTGGTGGAAACAACACCCTCTTTTGTTGAGAACGGCCTTGGGCTACACCCAAATGGAACTCTCTTCATCCAGTCCTAGAATATTAGTTTGAATATGAAAATTAGATCCAAAGCACCTTCTTTAAGCAGGAGACAATGGAGATTAGATGAATTTTAGAGTGGCTTGGAAGTTTCAATATTTGAGGACCTTAAAGGGGCCATAAAACTTGGGAGCAAGCTTTTGGTGGTGGTTGTGGCTGAGGGAAGTCTATTTATAAGGCTGTAGGCAAGGGTATGCCTGATCCCCTTCTTCAAAATGACATTTAGAATGATGCTAATTACAATGTTGTTTCATCTGATTTGAAGCCATTACTAGATTATCCTTGAGTTGCAGAGAATATAAGCTTGAGTTGTGAGGATTTTCATGACCTCACGCAACTTAGAGACTTTAGGTAAGCAGGTTAGTACTGATGGGGGATTTTAGCCATAGACAACATCAAAGGGAGTCATTCAGGTGGCACTGTGATAAGTTGTACTGTACCACCATTTTGCTAGAAATAACTGCTGAACCCATTGAGATTGTTTTTCTTAAGGTAAAGCACCTCAACTATGCTTCCAAGCACTTGTGGGCCACTTTTTTTGTGGATGAAAATGAAGATGAGATGGATATGTAATTGTATTTGTTTTTAGGTCATGTTTTATTTCATTTTTAGTGCATATAGCCTCATCTAGAAAGCCTAATTTTGGATTTTATCATTAAATCATCAATGGGAGTTAACATAGACATGGTTTTCCTTCTGAAATGTCATTTATGTATATTATTCTTATTTTCTTGCAAAATAATATTTTATTAAAAAGAAAGCTATATATGCCACATTTGCGCCAAGGTCCACTTTCCTTTTTTGGGGTGGTGTGGGGTGGGATGGGGTGGCAGCACATTTCCAAGCATTCCAATTTCAGAAACTTGTACAGGTTTCCATGTTTCGTGCAACTCAGGATCTAGTGTATTGTGTTTTAATTGTGTTGTGGTTCTAAAATAGTAAAAATAAACTTTTATTGCTTTAGTGGTAATTAGGTTGACAGTGTGTCCACAGAGTAGCAATTTCTTACAAATAACATTAATGTTATTTTACTGCATTTCATCTGATGCAGATAAGTATATCCCGTATGTAATCTTTTATCTACTAGTGTGTTGTTTAATAACTTGAACAGTTGTATGATGAAGTTCTTCACAATTGAGGGATAGCATAAATCTTTTCTCTTCACTGCACAGGAAATCCATTTAATGGTGCTAATTAGAGCTTTGTTTTCCATCTTATATCAAGCAGTTGTGTGACATGCGATAAGAAAAGGGTCTGGTTGAATTTTCTGTGGAGGGAAGCTGTATTTAAAGTCTTTCAAATCTGCAGTTTTGTAAGACGATTCTTCTAAAAATATGTATGGGAGAAAAGCTGTTGAACTTCTTCAAGAACTTGCATCTGGCGAAAAAGAACAATTTGCTCGGTTTAATGTAAGTTTAACTGACCTTTGTGAACGTTGAATTGTTGAAAATTTCATCCGGCTGTATTATTGGTGTTCAACATGATAGTGAGTTTTGAAATTTGCAACTTTTTCCTGTCTATATTTTGTTACTGACATACATGCTCTAAAGGTAAGTGGCTTCCAATGGACATCTGGGTTATCTCTGCAAACTATTTATTTACTATCATCTTGCTATTAGAAATATTGTCCATGGCTAATATGCAGAATACATGTACATATTTCCTAAAATATACTTCGAAGCTTAAAGATAATTGGATTAACCAATATTTGAAACAATCCAGATTCCACCCTAATACTCAGAATGGAAACATGGCACAGGAATGTTAAGTAGATAATTCATTAGTATGGACCTAAATCCTTGAGCATCATTGGTGGCATATAATTTTAAAGCCTTTGCATGTTTCGAAGTCTGAATAATTGTATATACTTTTTGGCATTTGCACTGGTTGTGTAATGTATTGTCTCTAGGCTGGACCATTGCAAGTAACCATTGTTTGTTCTGTACCTTCAGAATGATTTAGTTGAACAAGTGCTGGAGGAATGTAATGAACACCATTTTCAACTTGAAACTCGTTTGAGGTAAGTCATGGATTTCTTACGTTTTGTGTCAAATACTGTAAATGCTTGTTATTATCATTGTCTTGAAACTCATTTGGGGTAAGTCATGGATCTCTTACTATGCTCGTATTGTAAAGTGCTTTTGGTTGTCATTGTGATGTTCTCACTGCATCTTATTGTGTCAATTTCTCTTCTGTTCAATACTTAATTATTATGCTGGCAAATCATAGGTACTTGCTACACATTGTGTATTTCATGGAGTACCAAGAAACCAGTGTAAGGTTGACTTTATTTCTAGAGGAAGTATGAAAATGTGGTTTTTATTGAAAAATGCATGTTTGAAAATGTGGTTTTTATTGAAAAATGCATCTTATATTCACAAACAGCAAATGAAAAGGTGGAAGGGTATGTACAATGGAGCTTATATCCTCCTCTGTAAAACTACTAATGCAGAAACAAAGTCTAAATAGCTGACTAGATTTAAGATTTGGGGCTTTTAGGATCAAGGTTACATTTTCAGAAGCTCCCGGTTCGGGAGCGAATTTTTATATAATATATATATTTTTATATTTTGATGCATATATTGAAGGAATTTACAAGGTAAGTTCCTTAGATCAAAAACCAATGGTCATTGCTCACAAACAGATCACAAATCAATACACCAGTATTATCACTTGGTTAAAACCCTCGAAGAGGGAAACAGTCCACGGCCTGAGCCAACGCGGTCACTTCAGGCAATTTATTAATATAAAAAAAATATTACATATGTTTCTTTCATAAATGGTTACTGGACAAATGACCCTCCATGCTCTTTAAATAGAGATCATGGACCAATCGGGTGTTAAGCCACAGATCAAGTGTCGTTAATACCGAGGAGAGAGTGAACCGTCGGATCACTACAAATCGTGACCGTTGGATTATAAGTTACAAATGTACATAGTAAAGAAACACACTTTACCTAACTCTACACTAGACTAAGTTATTTTTAACTATTTCCTATGTGTCGGAATATCCTAACATCCCCCCTTAAGAACAACTTGGGATATGATTGAAGGATTTACAAAGGTGACACAAAAGGAGCTTATTTACTATGTGTCGAAATATCCTAACATTCCCCCTTAAGAACAAATTGGGATAGGATTGAAGGATTTACAAAGGTGACACAATAGGAGAAGGAAGGAGGCATTAGAGCCTATTCCCCCTTAATGATAACTTTCCTGAACTCCAAGCATGGATCGAAGTTTGGTAAACTTCGCTTTTGTGAGAGCCTTTGTAAAGATATTGGCTACTTGATCATTGGTTGGACAGTACCGCACTTCAAGAACACGATCATGAATGAGCTTTCTGATGAAGTGTATGTGGAGCTCAATGTGTTTCATACGCTGATGCTGAATTGAATTTTTACATAGCTGAATGGCACTCTGATTATCACACCAAAGTGTAGTTGGATGCTGTTGATGAAGACCAAATTCAGACAGGATCTGACGAAGCCACGTGGCTTCCTTCTGACTTCAACTGCACCACAATACTCTGCTTCTGCTGAAGAAAGAGAGATGGCACTTTGTTTCTTACAGGACCATGTAATAGGTCCTGAACCAAGAGTGAATACATATCCTGCAGTAGACTTTCGATCATCAGGGTCACCAGTCCAATCAGAATCAGTGAAACTAATCAACAATGGAGATGCTCCTGCACCGTAATGAATCCTGAACTGAACCCTACCTCGAATATATCAAAGTATTCTTTTAGCTGCTTTCCAGTGACTTTCATGAGGTTGGTGCATAAACTGAGCGACAAGACCAACGACAAAGGAAAGTTCAGGACGGGTATGGGTTAGATACAGAAGTTTACCAACAAGTTGACGGTATAAGGTAGCATCAACTTCAGGGGTAGTACAAGTGACTGAAAGCTTGACTCCAGACTGAAAGGGAGAAGGGGCTGGCTTATAGTCTTCCATGTGAAAGTGGTGTAGAAGATCACAGGCATACTTGGACTGAGAGAGGGAAATACCTTCTTTGGATTGCAAGACTTGAAGACCAAGGAAATAATGCAAGTGTCCTAAGTCTGTCATTTCAAACTTCTTTTTGAGGCTAGACTTCACATGGTTTGTATGGTTGGGATCACTACCAGTAAGGATAAGATCATTAGCATAAAGAACAAGGATGGTGAAGGACTTACACACTTTCTTGGTGTAGACAGTGTTGTCAGAATGACACCTAGAAAAGCCATTATCTAATAGAAATCTATCCATTTTGGCATACCAAGCCCGAGGAGCTTGTTTGAGACCATAGAGAGACTTCCTAAGGCGACAAACAAGGCTAGAGTTGTTGTGGATAAAGCCAGGGGATTGTTCCATGTAGATTTCTTCATGCAAATCTCCATGTAAGAAGGCGGATTTAACATCCATTTGATGGACTTCCCATTTAAAGGAGGCAGCGAGGGAAAGAAAAAGGCAGATAGAATTCATTTTGGCAACAGGGGAGAAGGTTTTAGTATAGTCAATGGCTTCAACTTGTGAGAATTCTTTAGCAACAAGACGAGCTTTATGTCTATCCACTTTTCCATTTGGTCCAAACTTTGTTTTGTAAACCCATCTGCATTTGACAAGTTTTCTTCCTTTTGGAAGAGGAACAAGATCCCAAGTATCATTCACCAATAAGGAACGATATTCTTCATTCATAGCTTCATCCCAATCTGGATGACCGAAGCTTCTTCAAAGGTGTCTAGATCAGGATTTTCTGGAACTTGAGCCAATAAGGAAGAGGCTCTTTCGAACTGAGAACGTGTACGTCGTCGATCTGCAGGGTCACCGGCAAGAGAACCTGCAGCATCCCGAGTGGAGCGGACCCATCCTGGAAGCTGTGGAGTGGAAGGAATATCTTCTAGAGGTGGAGGAGGATTGTCATCCTCTCTGTCATCATCTGAACTAGAAGGAGTGCTATAAAAAATAGAAGAGATAGAGAGAGGTGGCACATATGCCGAATCAGGCTCGCAGGCCAAAGGTGGCACACCCGTTGAACTAGGCTTGCAGGCCGATATATTTTCATCAAATTTTACATCTCTTCTAATGATTATATTTTTGGATTTTGGTTGAAGAAGTCTATATCCTTTGACATCTTCAGAATATCCTACAAAAATGCATTTTTCACTCTTAGGTTATAAGGCTTTATGTTTCGCATCTAGAATATGGGCCCAAGCATCACTTCCAAAAACACGAAAGTGACTTACATATGGTTTGATTGAGCTCCAAGCTTCTTCTGGAGTTATATTCTTTAAAACCTTAGTAGGAGTGTGATTTACTATGTAATTTGCACATTTAATTGCTTCTGCCCAAAAATTGAGACCAAGTCCTTTAGATTGAAGCATACAATTAGCCATTTCTTTTAAGGTGCGATTCTTCCTTTCAGCTACACCATTTTGTTGTGGCTTATATGGAACAAAGTGTTGCAATTGAATGCCATGCTCAGTGCAAAAGTTGATAAATTTGTTGTTAACATATTCTCCTCCATTTTCTGATCTTAACTTAAGAATTGTATATCCAGATTGTTTTTCAACAAAGGCCTTAAAGGCCAAGAACATGTTAAAAAGTTCACTCTTGAGTTTTAAGAAGTATACCCAAGTACGTCTGGAAAAATCATCAATGAAAGTTAAGAAGTACTTGCAACCAGAGGAAGAAACAACAGGGAGTGGACCACATAAATCACTATGCACAAGCTGCAAAGCGGCTGAAGTGTGCCAAGAGGCATGTTTGTCAAAACTATCCCGATGATGTTTTCCGAGTACACATTCGGAGCAAACACCATCTCGGCAAGATACCATAGGAAGACTCGTCACCATATTTTCCTTACATAGAGTTTGAAGAGAGCAATAGTTTAAGTGATCAAATCGCTCATGCCAAAAAGTTTGCTCACTTCATCATTATGAGCAACAAAAGCGGAGGGAAGACATGATGACCCAAAGTTGTCAAACTTATACAACCTTATGGAATCCTAAAGCAATGCATTAGCTAAAATATGTCTAGGATCTTTGGGGTCCTTGAATTATTGTAATACATCATGGTGAGAATTCTACTATTTTCCCTTTTGAATGAGTTATCATTAAATAGATAGAAGGTTGCATGACAAGGTAGGAACATAGTACATCATTAAATACAGCCATTATCTAGATGAATGGTTCGAGATCCTACAACACTAAGAGATCTATCATCACCAACATAAATATGTTTGGTGTTACAATCATTAAAAGAAGAAAACATGACTTTATTTTGGGCCATGTGGTAGAAGCTTCAAAAATCAATGAGCCACTCTGAGAATGAGAAGAAGAAGATACATTTTAATGCATACCGAGATCTTGATGCTTGACAACTACAATGAGAGAAAGTGCCATTCCTCAAGATGAAGGTGAAGAGTGCTCCAAATTGATGTTGTGCTTCTTCATTGCTGCTTCTAAGGCTTCCATCTTCTGATGTTGTGCTTCTTCATGGCTGCTTCTAAGGCTTCCATCTTCTTAAAACATTTGGACTCTATATGGCCATCATGATTACAAAATTTGCAACATCTATCTGTCTTCTTCCCTTTGTTTTTATTTTCTTTATCATTTTGGTGAGTTTCTTTTTCAGTTGTGGCTGAAATTGCTTAGGACCATTGTTTGATTTAGGACCATACTTTTT
The DNA here is from genome assembly GCA_034641835.2 of Pinus albicaulis. Taxonomy (NCBI): domain Eukaryota; kingdom Viridiplantae; phylum Streptophyta; class Pinopsida; order Pinales; family Pinaceae; genus Pinus; species Pinus albicaulis. The sequence continues at coordinate 1,005,662,860 of CM076575.1, read as the reverse complement.
AGGATACTGCTTCTTGGGATTCTTTTGATATGGTTGTTGTTGGGCTGCTAAGGCTTTCTTAGAAGCGTTTCCAGAAGTGATAAGACCAAGGTGTAAGAGTTTTTCTTGTTCTCTTATCAAAGAATCACAAAAGACATCGAAAGAGGGGTTCTTGTAGGCGGTTCCTGAAGAAATGATGGCTTCTCTAGTGGAATGGAAGGTGGAAACAAATACAGAGTATGCAGGGCCAAGCTTAGCAAGAATGGAATAGATGAGGCTACTGTCGTCCTTTTTGACCTTACAACCTTCTAAAAGAAGTTTAAATGTCTTGAATTTGGACAAAAAATCTTCAATAGAGGAGAAATTATTGGGGTCCAAAGTAAGCAACTCATTTTCAAGCTGATGGGCCCTGATTTGATTTTGAATGCCAAAAACAGTATTTAGCTTTTTCAGGGCTTCATCAGAGGTGTCAATTTCAAGGATATGAAATCAAAGATCTTGAGCAATGGACATTCCTATCAACCCTCATGTTTGATCTTGTTTATTTTCCCATTTAGCGACTATCATCATCAAAAGGTTTAGTTTTTTGTCCTGTGGCTATTCTATAAAGCCCTTTACTTCTAAGTAAATCTACCATGTGATGTAGCCATTGGAAATAATTGGTGTTGTTAAGAATAACCAGACATGCACTTTCCATTTAAAAAAAAACTGAAGCTGAAAAGAGCTAAAACTAACTACTCCAATGGAAAGATTTCAAAAATTAGGCCGATTAAAAAAAACGGCTCGAAAAACGGCTTCCGGATGAAGAAGTTGTGCCTTTTTGAAAAAACAAGTTGTAGACACTGAATAGTTACAAGAACGGTTTGAAATTTGATGATGAAGTTCAACTTTAAAAAAAAAAATACCGCCCCTTTAACAAAAACCTTTTTACAAAATAAGCTTGAGAAAGAGACTTGAACCCAAGACCTCTATTCTCATAAACTAACTTCTCACCAAGTGAGATAGTAAAAGGATTCTGTAATTGTTTGAAAGGAGGAAGGGTTTTTATTTTTATTTTTTATGTCTTAGGTGTGCGTGCCTTTTTCTTGCACAAAAAACACAAAATCTGAGCAAAAAAAACGAAATGCAAGCCTTACGGTAGAACGTTAGATTTTCGGTTGACCTTACCAGCAACTACCTATTTTTTCACTATTTCTGATTTCTCGAGATCGCACAAAGACGCGGGGAAAGAGCATACGTAGCAAAAAAAATCCCTTCTTCCTGTTTCTGATTTGCCGAGATCGCACACAGCGCAGAGCAAAAAGCATACACAGAGAAGAGGGTATAGATCCGGCAAATAAATAAAACCTAAAACCCGAAATAAACAAAGGGAACCGAAATAACCAGATCTATTAACAAATATAACTGCAAAACAGATATTTTATACCTCCAAATTTAAACTGACATAACTTGGGCAACCAGAAACCTTTTCGCATGAAACGAAAGGGGTTCCTCCCTGTAACAGACGCTCTGGACACAACAAAGCAGTTCTCAAGGCCCGAAAATGTTCATAAATAGTAGATCTAGAAAACGACAGTCGCATGCAGTCAAACCGGCTTCGGATTTTGATCAACAACGGATGCGGCCCTCAAAATAGCTCTGATACCATGAAGGAATTTACAGGGTAAGTTCCTTAGGTCAAAAACCAAAGGTCACTGCTCACAAACAGATCACAAATCAATACACCAGTATTATCACGTGGTTAAAACCCTCGAAAAGGGAAATAGTCCACGGCCTAAGCCAACGCGGCCACTTTAGGCAATTTATTAATATAAAAGAAAGATTACATATGTTTCTCTCGTAAACGGTTATCGGAAAAATGACCCTCCATGCTCTTTAAATAGAGATCATGGACTAATGGGGTGTTAAGCCACGGATCAAGTGTCGTTAATACCGAGGAGAGAGTGAACTGTCGGATCACTACAAATCGTGACCGTCGGATTATAAGTTACAGATGTACATAGTAAAAAAACACATTTTACCTAACTCTACACTAGACTAAGTTATTCTTAACTATTTCCTATGTATCAGAATATCTTAACATATATGTCAACAAAAGCATGTAGAATGATGAATTAGATATAAAAACGTAAAAACATAGATTGAACCATATAACATAAATAATTTAGAAGTTATAATCTTCATCAACCACGTCCACAAGTTAGTAACATACAACATATTGAGTCTCATGATTCATCAATCTTAAAGTTTTAAGCTTTCAAAATTCAATATATAACATTTATCATCATTGATCACCAAAGTTGTACTTGTAAGCAAAGAATATCTAGCATGAAATGAAATGAAGTGAAACAACTTTCAACTTTCACGAAGCATCATATTCATAATTCATTACCAATGAGTTATAATTGCCAACTTCAAACTTCAAACTTAAATTGTCATATATTGTTTACAACATCATTATTCTTTTATGAAATTTTATGTTTGTTTTCATGATTGAATTGAAATGCAGGCAAAAGTTCATCAGTATATTATTTTGTTATGTTGTTTTATGGCAGAAAAATTCAAGAGGAAGGTCTGGATGTGGAAACAACTCGGAACCAAGACCATTTTGGTGCTGTTGTTCATCACCTTTCTTTGATGCGCAATAAACGTTGTCTCATGTCTTACATGTAAGTCATTGGTCCTAACATATTTTATTTGTGCAATGTTGGTACTTGTAGTCAAAGTACTTTACTATTAGTCTTCTTGACTTTCTGATTTATCAGAAGTGGGATGCCTCCGTTATTCTTCTAAAAGGATGTGGGGTTGAAATGTTAGGTACAACCGGGCACAAATCATACAAAGCTTAAGGTGGAAGCTTGGAGCTGTGCTTCCACAGGAAATTCAAATGAAGCTCAGCCATTCTGAGAAGGAATATTTTAAGAGTTACTCAGAAATATTGGGATCACACATGTCAGAGTTAGATCTTGACCTTACTGTGGTAGGTCATATGTAAGTTCCAAGGTTTTGTTCTTGAATGTCAAAGATGTTTCACATGCACCTGGTAGTATTGTTGCATGGACACTACCATTGAATTAATGTGCCATTGCAATGAGAAGTAGAATGACTTATGATTTGTTGCAATTAATGAGTGTCATTGCTCTATTTTTATTTCATGATGAAGCTGAACATTTTGGCAGGATATGATCCCCCCAAAAGATCCATACATTAAGGTCCGTGTGGTTGATGATATTGGTGAAGTTTTGCTTGATGATCAGTCAACATCACTGATACGTAACTCAATGCATTTGATGAAACGGACTGAAGCAGAGGCTTTTGTTTCCCAGGTGTTTGTCTTTGCTGCTTTTGTAAAAAAGTTCACTGTAACCTCATTTGTTATTTCATCCTTCTAGTAGCAGGGCTCAAAGCATTATTAGTTTCGAGACGGATTGAGTTTATCCTATCTACATTTTTAACTATATGGTTGTTTGTATGAACCCTAGGGCTTGATGGAGGAGTTCATCGAATAATAGAATTGCTGTTCCTACAAAGTAGCAGATATCATACCGTTTAATCTAAATAGGCAATGGGAACACATTTAAATCACAGTGCTTTTAACTACTATAAAGATATGTCCTTCCCACCGTGAAGCACAAGAATGCTGAGAGCGGTTGAGAATGAAGAGTTTGTGGAATGATAGAGTAGTTGTTGCTACAAATTAGCAGATATTATTCTCTTTAATCAAGAGGTAATGGGAACAGATTTAAGTCACATTTTTTGTAACTACTTTAAAAAGCTTTCCTTTCCCCTCGGAGGCTCTGGAATGCTTAGAACAGTTGAGAAATTGACTGATGGAGGAGTTCATGGAATGATAGTGGATATCATACCCTTTAATGTAAGTAATGGGAACATGTTTAATCACATTTCTTGTAAGTTTGTAACTAATATAAATATTTATACTTCCCAATGTGAAGCACAGGAATGCTGAGAGCAGTTGAGAACTTGATTGTATGGAAAAAACTAATTGGAAATAAGTTTCTTGGTGGAGCACTATTGAAATTTGGTTGGAATTTAACTTTAATGTCCACTCAGGACCAGCTTGATTATGGACCATTTTGTTATTTGAAAGGACATAATTCTATATTTTATGTACTGCTGAAATTATTTTGTTGACCACTTCCTGATTGTTGAGCATAGAATGTTGTTTTCGTTGTTTCAAATGGTTTTTACCCATTTACCGTATGCTAATCGGGATGCTCTGTGTTGTAAAATCCCTGTTTGAAAATGCAAATTCTGGAAATTAATAACATAGGTTGTTTATCATTTCAAATGAGAACTGAATGTCTACAGAAGGCTTTCTGATATTATTCTGAAGTTCATTATCTGATCATCTCAAGTACTCGTATTGATATTTGTTGCAAAAACTAATATGACCAGCTTTCCATAATGTGAAATTATGTTCTTCAAGGTGATCTGTTTTTGGATTAGTTTTTCCAAGTTGGGATACTCGTATTCATTAAGAAGATTTTTATTGTGATTGTTGAAAGGAGGGAGTGAAACTACCAGATGCCTCATCCTCTGCATGTACCCTACAACCATGGAACCACTGTTAGTTTGCTTGTGCGCATATTTTTCTGCTAAAGGAAACATAGAGGAAGAGACTGGTAAAATAACCCAAATGACAGAACATGACTTGAGAACCTTGACCTTATTATTAATGGATCCCGTATACCACAATGTGCACTTAATGTGGAAGAGAACCGGTGAAGAGGAAACCCATAGAAACTTGTCTCAATTGAAAGGTAGATCTCGTATGGTCAAGCAGGAGCTCCATAACTGCATAGCAGTGTGAAAAGAAAGATTCCTTCATTCTACTTGTAGTCCATAGCTGTAGAGGTCATTGTGTGGTTTTTTTGTGCAACAAAATTGGGATAATCAATTTGTCATACAATTTCAGATTAGCTTTTGTTCTTGGCACAATTGTTTGTGTTAATTCTTAATATAGTTTTTTCACAAAGTTTTTGATCAATATCTCTTTAGACCTTGTACTATCAGCCTTTCAATTTATTTTCATCCTATTTCATTGTAGATCATAACGTAACAGTGAATACCTTTTGGAAATCAGTGAACCGTTGGCTCTTAATTTGGATCGAGTTGCACACCAACGTTATTTTATAAATTAATTAATTTCAATATGACAAGCTTAATATAAGACTTCTGCATCATAGACGTTCAAATCAGTGTAAATTCCAACATGTGTGTCAGTTTTATCTTTTTACTTGATCTCATGGTTTACTACATTATTATAATGCTTAGACTGGTCGACTAGCTCATGGTTATTTAGGAATCTTTATTTTCAGGGTATTCTAATGTCAAGGATAAAGCTCATTCATATTATCCTATAATAATGTATAGACTGGTCGACTAGCTTTTGGTTATTTAGGAATCTTTATTTGCAGAGTATTCTAATCTCAAGGATAAAGCTCATTCACCAATATACTTTGTATTCATAATGAAAACCCACTGCTGCTGTCTATAATAATGTATAGACTGGTCGACTAGCTTTTGGTTATTTAGGAATCTTTATTTGCAGAGTATTCTAATGTCAAGGATAAAGCTCATTCATAGTATCCTTCAAGCTGCTTGGGTTCTATTGCTTACCTCCTGGCCATATGTGGATAGGGTGCACTTGTCCACAACCACTCTGTTTCATAATGTTGGCATATGACATACATTCCAGTTGTAACACTCGTTAGAGTTTTTGGGTACACAATGACAATGTGATGTACAACTCTTGTCAGTTTTGTACCCCTCTGGTGAAACTGTGCCCTACTCAAGTGCACTATGATATTTATCCTCACCACTAACCCCCTTATGAGTTAGAGTTTTGATTAAATGTTGATTTAGTTTTATTTGAAGGTATTTTCTCATTTCTAGTGTGGTTTAGCCATAAATATGTCATTTGGGTTTTAGGGACTCCATGTATTTGAGAGGTTCTTGCACACAAATTTCTTTTTGTTGAGTGTGTATTGACCTATGTGAAAATAGTTGACTTCGGGAAGAAATCAGCAAAGGTCAGAAAGTTGAAAAAGTTGTTAAATTCGGGAGGTTTTTGAAAAAAAATGGCAAAAGTTTGGCAAAATTTAAGAACAAAAATTTTCATTTTTCTAAAGCATCTAAAGAATCCACAATAGCAAATAAATTCATTGCCAAATAAATATGAAAAGAAAGCTAATATATAAATGTATAAAAATTCTAGTGTTACATCACACATTAATAGTGAATCAAGTCTTGAATCTCGAGTCCTAACTCGGTCTCAAGAGTCAAAATATCAACAAAAATATGATAAATGTATATCATCATCATGAGTCATCTTCATGTCATAAACTAATCAGTCATTGAGTTCCTTTGCCCTTTTTATGGGAATAGGGAATGACTCTTCCTTTTCCTCTAGAGGAAGAAGGCCTTGCCTCTAGGGCTACAAACAAAGTTTGTCGTTCCCCAGAAGAAAAAATAGGAGGTCGCCTCTGTCCTTTGTTGCTGCCCATCATAGATGGTGTCAGCTCCTCATCCTCTTGTTCCTGCTCCACCTCCCTTCTCCTCTACTTCTCTCTCCCTTGCAGTGGCTACTTCCTCCAGCTCTCGTGCCTCCGCATCCACCTCACAAAACTAGTAAATCTACTCTTCTTGGGTAGTGAAAAAACACTTCCTCTCTCCATATGCATGAATCACAACGGTTAGAGTGCAAAATGAGTGGAAAAATCAGACTTTTTCTAACTTATACGTGTCTTGACACGTCACTCACGAATTTTTGGATCGACCCTTGATTTTATCCCAAGTTTTACTATTAAATTCCAAGTTTTTTATTTTTGAAAAATTGTGAATAACTCGGTCGATAACAACGGTGAGGGCTACCTCCTCCGGATCCAGTGCCTTCGAATCCACCTCACAAAACTTGTAAATCTCCTCTTCTTTGGTAGGGAAAAACATCTCCTCTGTCCATAGGCATGAATCACAAATGTGCAAAATGAGTGGAAAAATTGGCCTTTTTCTAACTCACGAATTTTTGGATCAACTCTCGATTTTATCCCAATTTTTACTATTAAATCTTGAGTTTTTCATTTTTGAAAAAATCATGAAAAACTCGGTCGATAGCATCGGCGAGTTCAAAAAATTTGTGAGTTACCGATGTTATCACGATTTTATCGAGACTTTTTCCACCATGGTATTGAAATATATAGTTATTTTTTCTAATGCGACATTGTTTCACGACCAACTATGTCTCATGGGACATGACATTGTGGTTTCTGTTAGATTTCTAGTCATGCTTAAAATCATTGTTTGGGTTTTAATTTTGAAACATATCTTTCATGCTCCTTGGGCACCCATGTTCTTATTGTGGCTTGGGAGGTTTGCATTGTCTGTTTATCAAATTTGAATTGTTGCAGTTCTCCAAATCACGATTTCACTCTGTGGCCTTGGTGGCTTGTTGCACTCCAATACCTTCCCAAAGGGTTGGATTTGGGGACTAAATAATAAAAGGCTATTAGCTTTCTTGTGCATGTCTTGAAGAAAAGGTAGGCCCTACATGTACAAATGTTTAAGAGAATGAGGCTTAGATGTAATTCCATGCTTATTACATACTCATGTTCTCACCGTGACTTGGTAAGCTAGGCACCACTTACAAATTTTCCATTCCCATGATTCACATGTTTCCAAGTGAATATAATAGCATGAATCCAATCAATAGAAGAAAGCCCCAATGAATCCCTTCATGTGCATAGCCTTAGTTTGTCTCCCACAATTGTGAAATTATGTTTGAAGATGAAGACCATGAAAAGGCCCAATTCGCTTTCTAAATAAGGTGCATTTTTCGTGCAACAAGATTTTCAAATTACTTTATAATAAAAGCATCTGGTTTTCATTTCAAACTAAACTTACAATGCTTAGGTCCTATGTCATATTAATTCTTTGTGTAATTAAATCTACATCAGTAACTTTGGTGTTTGTACTTGAGCTTATGTCTCTCAAAAATACATTTAGGATTACCTTGAGTAGATAACTCTCTGTAATTATAAAAAATGTGACAAAGGGGGAAATAAGAGCATGTCATGTAAAATAAAAGCTTTAAATGATATTCATAGATGCTCACCCACCATTTGATGAGCTGCCACCAAAAATGGTTGGTACTTGCACATGGAGGAAACTAATCTACGTGAGAAGATTTTTTGGGAAACCATCACTTAGGATGTGCAAAGCTCAAAGACCATTGATAACACGAAGCCCAAAATCTAGGCTAAGGAAAGGATATTTCTTGATTAATAAAGGTTGATTTTCTTAGGTAAGTATCTCGACAATAATTGATCACAACAACCAGAGTGTTTGGCCCTCTTCTTGTTACTCTCTCTTTCTAGAGGGGTTCTAAGTAGATGAGTATTTTCATCCTCGAAGGCGACACATGCTACTCCCTTTGGTGGTGAGGGGAGGAGAGAGCAAGCCTTCAAGTTCTCTTTCCTTCAAATCCGTGGTTTCAAATAGAGACACCTCCCTTGGTTCCCATGACTCCTCAAACATGAGCCTCGGTTGTGGAAAGATTAGAAGAGAATTTGGTGTTATATGCAATAGGTAAATATTTATGAGCTCATCACTAGTTTGTCAATTGGGTTTATCTTGGGTGGTTGGAAGGAATGATCATTATCCTCCCCACTCAAGTCAATTCCTGCAAGTGAAATGTTGAGCTCATATTAAGTATTGTTGTAATGGCTTTGAGCCTTGTTTTTGTTTGGCCTTATGTCCTAAATATTCTAGGGTTTACCTTGAGTTTCCCTAGACTTTGTAATTTAGAAAAAATTAATGAGCTCATCACTAGTTATCAAGACCATACCTTAATTTACAAATCGAATGCATTGTGGCCCTTTGATTATTAAAATAAACAACAAATACAAGTCTTTAATACCAAAAAGTGGGACACATAATTAACTATGTTTTTAGTTGAGTTTCATATACCAATTATTATTTAGTCAACCGCTAATGAATGACTTTGTGCAAAGCCACTTATATTCAAGTGTTGGTTTGCACGTAGAGAAAGTCGTAGCTTTCCTCCATTTCCAATCTCTCCTTCACGATGTTTGAGGTGATGGAAATCCTAGATTAATCATATGCTCATTAATAACAAGTCCTTAAATATGTTCCACAATAAATTTTTCCATGTTGGTTAGGACACATTTCCACTTTATCTTGACCCCAAGGAAGCCAATTGCACAATAAGCTTCCAAACAGATAATTAACCATGCAAATGCATCACTTGAAGGGCCTCAATGGTGAGAATTGACAACTTGAATAGAAGGGGTGATAAAGGGGGTTTGGAAAGACAATCCCTACCAAGATTGCTTTCCAAGCAACCAACCTTCGCTGATTTAATGCTTGAGGAGACCTTCCATGGCTTATTCAGTTGAACAACTACAATCACCCATTTAGTGCAAATGGTTTTTTATTAGGGATGGCTTTAATGATGTGCAACAAACCACCAAATTTCTAATATGTAAAACAAATGTCCCAATTAACTTTATGGAGTTGGATTTTAGGGCATCCTCTAAACTAATAATTACTTCTTATAATTCTCATTAGTTTAATCTTTTTCTTGTGATCTTTTCAATCATAAAGGAATTACACATAGGAGTTCAACAATGAAAACAAAATGTCATAAGGATCATAAAGAGACAACCACACAATAACAAAAACGTTTACTCTAGGAAAACCCATATGGGGAAAAACCAAAAAATCCTTTCCTTATAGAATCAATTCAAAAAGAGAGACATCCAAGTCAATATGATAGACAAATTGACCAACAAGTTTACAAGTCAAACCTCCACAATAGCTACTTGAAAGCTCAAACAATCAGGTTCGTAATTTCAGCCTCTATCTTCCACAAAATTTGGACTACACCACATAATTTTTTCATAGGAAAATTCAGACTATTCTATCACACATGTGAGCAACAACAAAGATGATCTTTCACACGTGCGATGTCTTCTCTCTTGTTAAATTTAGATAACCATGGTGTTCTATGCTTGATGCAATTTTACTTCAATCTTTCTTAGGCCCGATACATAATAGCAATCACATAAACATGAAAGTAAAACGCTGATAGAACACAATAATAGATCAACATAAGACAAGCCAATAATATAGATCAGATTTACAATTCCTTTTGTCCAGCAAAGATATGAGATATTGTGCATTACGACAGTCAACAGGATGCTTTAGTCAGCCAAGTATTTCTCGGTCAGCCAATCCTCCAAGTGTCACACCCACAACCCTCAGAGACAGCGCATCACAAGTCAACGCTGGTCAACCCAAAGTCAACGCATAAAAGTCAATGTAGGACAACAACATAATGTCAACACTGCAGATTAGGGCTTCGGTCAAACAACTCTGTTTTCATCGATTTTAGTGCCCAACAGTATGACCTCTCAAAATCGAAATTTTGGTAGAGTTTTGAGGTCAAACAACCAAGGGTTGACCGCGGTCAACACTGGTCAATGCTGTAGCAACAAACCCTAAATAGATCCGCAGAAAACAACTCCTCTAGCTCCGCACGTGTGAAGGGAAGAGGCCTCCAAAGGCTAATGAACGTATCAGATCACAATGAGAGATGTGTGATGAGTTGATGATGAAAATGTCCTCCAAGTCTCTCCAATTTATATCCATCAGTGAGGGTGTGTGACATATCTATTAGGCATGTGAGCCTACATTACAAATCTGGCCGGCCTTGCACATGTGTGGAAAATAAATTCAAAATATATGTTCTTCTCATCCAAACAAGATGATCTTTAGATCAATCTTGCACCTTTCCGAAAGAGGAATCCAACAAAAATATGACCATCGTCATATGAGCAGTGCAACGTGGAGTTAGGACCTAGATGCCCAAAATTAACACTCCCTCTCAACTAGGGAGAACTCCATCTGTCCACAAGTGCCATCCATCAGTACCATCGTGTACTTTTACCAAACATCGTGCGTCATCTAGTCGTAAATTTCTTTGTTGGCTCTTTCTTAGATAGAACAAAAGGTGAGTCACAAGGACATCACACTCAGCTGGCCCAAAGTCAGCTTAGAGGTAAAAACCTCTCTTGGACTGAAAAAAGAGTCTCATACTAACCCGAAGTTAGTTTACTGACTCGAAGTCAGTTTAGAGGTAAAAACCTCATCATGCTTGATCCTAGATCAAGGTGTTGGACACAGGCCATCCTAGACATAGAGAGTACGACAATCTCCGATGCATCCATCGGTCTTGCTATTGGTCTCTATCCACATTTCCCACCTCATTGGCCAAATGAGAGGTACTTCCCATGAGTCCGTAATTCCATGGGTAGTGTTGTCAACCCTAGAGACAACCTTGAGTTGTGAAAGACCAGTGCCTAGGACATCTTATATAGCAGGGAGCATATGATATAACAAAGATAGTTATCAGAACAAGGCTCTTTGGCTATTTCAGTTTTAACAGGAAAGTTCAATATAAGTGGAACCAGAATACTCACAGACTCAGCATAATGAGAGGAACATTGCAGAGGCAAGGAGTGAAATCTCAATATTAATGTATCAGACAACTCGAAGACAACTTTCTATAAGGAGGGCTGGATTATAAAAATGCTTTACAGAGATTGAAAGTCAGACGGTATTTGTTGTGTAAGAAATATAGAAGGAATACTAACCACTAATGAGATGAAATCCCTTAAACATATCTAAACATGATATGGGCTTACGATAATAAGAATCCATACATGTCCATAGCTTTCAAAAATAACATCCCATAGCACTTAATATAGAAGAAGCGTGGATGAAGTGGAAAATAAAACAACATATCATGACTGAGCAGACAGGTTCAACATAAGTATCAATTGTGATAAATTCATACCAGAACCAGTAAGCCACTCGCATTCCAGAGCATGATACAAGGGAAATGGAAATAGTGAAATGAACAGCTAAACTATATCACATAAGGCAGAGTTACATACTATAAAACACTAAGACCAGAATCCTCATTAAAGATAGAAATCCTTCTCATTGAGACCCAATGGGCTCTTCACATTTGTATTAAAGCTTCAACAAAATGCATACAAAAACTCTTTCACAGCAATTTCTTTAGAAAATCTGGAACCTCTTTTTCTCTTTAGTTGCTGCTTATATCGAAGCCTCAGAAACATGAGCGAGAAGATATTTTTGGGATAAATATCTTCCTCACGTGCTTGTAATCAGTTTGAGGTCTCCATCAAAAATAACCAAAATTCATGATGAGGAATAGGGGCATCTCATCATTTACAGTTAGGCTCACGGTCGTTTTAAACAAAATATTAAACAACAGTTTTGACATAAAGTAAAATGCAGGAGTGGAATGTGAATTCCACTCAAAATTTAAAGGTAACAAACTAGAGTGAAAATAAAAGGCCACTAGGGCCGAATCATGAATTGACAATATTCACTGATGAGATGGAGTCGAGGTTGTCGCTGACACAGGTGGTGGAACGTTGGCTGATGAGCTGGCGACCAGATTGGCATATCAGGTGCATCTTTGCTGACTATCTGATGCGGGTTCAAGCATTGATGTGAATCCTTCCACCTTGATATAAGCCTCGGTGAGGTCGTCGAAGTTTGCATCGGTGGGGATTTTGTGCTTTACTAGATGGAGGAGAGCAAAGTCTTGGCGGAGTGATGAAACAATGGTCTCAGAGTTTAACCGGGTGGTTTTATCTGAAAGTACATCTGTCCGATTTATCTCTTCCTTGAGGCATGCTTCGTACCCCGATAGTGTCTGTAACACAGTAGGAGTAGTAGGATCCCAGCATGTCGGGAGTCCAGCCGCTGTGATCTCGGCCCAAACCATATCAAACCGGTTCAAATTGGCTTTCACATTTTCTAAGGTCCTTGAAGCTACAATGCGGGCAGACTCTTTATCAATTATCTTCTGACACTCAACAAGCTCCTTGAACTTGCTTTCTACGCCATGCTTCTCCACGTCATCAGATTGCAGCCCCTTCAAGAAAGAGATATAACTTCTGGCATGCTGGGCTCTGCTGGATATATTAGTATTTCCCTCATGAATCTTTCTTTGGAGATAAAGCACATATGATTTTAATTCTTCAATGACTCTCAGGAAATCCCAATGTCCTTTCACCGCCGTGATGATTTCTGACCAAATTATTCTTCTGGCATCCCTGAGGGTGATATTACCCTTCAGCCGGATGTTGAGCTCGCTGATGGTCTTCTGCTGGTCAGCTTTTTCCTTCTTTGCCTGCTCAATTTCCTTATGCATAGCCTCTATTTTTCTGGAATTTTCAGCCAAGGCAGTTTCCAGCTCAGTGATTCTTAACCTTGCGGTGGAAGCCTGCTTCTCTAGTGTAGCATTTATTGCCCTCGCTGTATTCAGCTGCTCGGACAACGAGCTAGTTTCCAATTGGGCTGGAGGTGGTGCACAACTGTGTGTATCCCAAGTCGTCTGTAGTTCCGTCAGCCTGCCCTGAAGAACAACCATTGCTTCTGCCATTTTTTCCTTCTCTTCCTTCTCCTTTGCCAGAGAGTCAGCTAGGTCTATTTTATCTTTCTCAGCCTGAGCTAATTCGGCTGTCTGCACATGGTGGGAGGCTGGTATGCTAATCTTGCGTTTCAGAGACGCCACCTCCTTCTGCAATTGCTTGATGATGTAACGCTGTGGGTTTGATTCTCTAGTTTCTTTCCCTTTAATCAACTCATGGAGAGCACATACTTGATTCGTGAGGGCACGAGAATTCGCCTATTCTTTTCTGAGAGTCTCCCTCACTCGTTCGTGCTTAGTCTCCAGTTTTCTCAACGTGATTGTGAGCCGCATTACCTCATCTTTTAACATATCACCAACCACCTGGAACAAGTTACATTTATCAAGGGATGGCACCTTAGCCATGTCGATCGCGTACTCAAGCGCTCTATAACTGGTGGTACCTGTATTCGGGTCCAAAATGGCCTCAGCCATAGCCAACACTAGGTGTTATGTGTCCAAATTCATGGAGGCTGAGATCCTGGTGTGGTATTTCTCCACGTATCCTTCTAGCTCGGCCTTGTACTTATCCTTGATAGCTCTGGCTTTCAGGCTCCTTTCAGTTGCGACCTGTGAAGCATCATCTCTGTTCGCCTGTGAAACCTCAGAGTAGTCAGAGGATGTAACACTGTCTCGTAGCACCTTGAGCCCAATTCTGCTCGCGTTGGGTTTGCCATATGGTATGAACGGCTCGAGCAACTATTCTTCCCCTATTACCTCTGCCTCGCTTGTCACTGTTTTCTGCTTTTTGCGAAGGGGAGAACCTGTTCCTGATGGGCCCACTTCTTCTTCTTATTGACCTTTACCAGCTTCTCTTCTTGAAGCTGCCTCTCCTCCTTCCCCTGTAGCAGATGAATCTGTCTCCATCTGCGAAAGAAAAGGCCAATTTTCAAGATTAGCCCTCCACTCTATAAACGGTCTCGTTTCATGTATATAAGGAGTAGATTTGTTCCTCCTTCTTCTGTTAGAGATGATGCCCCTCGGATCGTAGGGCCAAGCCTTCCCTTGTCTAAGATCCATGTCTTGCAGCAACTTCTTAACGATGGGGAGGGCATGTCTTGAATTGACAATAAAAGGGCCGATAGTAATGGGAAGTTTCAGGATGAAAACTTTCTTTGCAGGGAAAAAGTGGAGTTGGTCAGATTTCAGGGTCTGCCGAATGTACTCCAGAGCATAAATTCGTCGAACAGGGAACACAGGAAACTGATAAGGGGGACCCGAATCTCGGTATAATTGTCATATAGGTACCAATCCCCGATGCTTTGGGCTTAACTAGCTTTTAACCAGCTCTTCATCTTAGGAAAAACCCTAGGTGAGGGAGAGTCATGGATGATAGTGTAGGCAATAGGCATGAACTCATTTAGGAATTTGGAATAACCCACCCCATTTGGTAACTGGTGCGTAGCAAAGCTCAAGTCGAAAACTGGTCAGGGTTGAGCATTTACCTTATACACCCTCTCTAAACCCAAACCCTCGAACTTATCAACATGCTGATATAGGAAGAGGTAGAAAACCATGGAACAAAAGCGGAAGTGACCAGTTTCTGAAAGCTCTTGGAACTGGGTCTGAATGTTAGAGGCCAGGAAACTAGGGATGTCCAGAACTACCCCCATTTGAGACATTAACCGTAAGAAAGAGACACATGCCCTGGAAATTCCCCCCAAACCGCCTACACCTAATAGACCTGCGATGAGAGCGAGGATGGGCCGCACTTATTCTTTGAACAGACTTAGAGGGAAAGGTTCTGCAGAAGGAAGAGACGTAGCCTGGTTGTTGGTTATAGAGGAAATGAAGTCTCTTTGCTGTTCCCATGGAAATTTAGAAAATTGGGGGGTTAAAGTCATTTCACTGAAACTGGTATAGCTCTCGCTAGTGGGGAAGCGAAGGGCTTGTCTGATAATGTCGGGAGAAAGAGAAAAAATCCTATTCCCTTGAGCCGAGAAAAACGTGCCTCGACGTTCGTCGTAGGCATCTCTAAGCTAGCAAATAAACTCAACCACAGGATAGACTGGGGGGGTAATTTGATGGTATAGGCTTGATAGAACCACCCGATATCGATCCCTATTCTCGACATGTCATCTAAAAAGCTCCGGTTTGACACTGTTGATGGGAAAAGGGTATTGAGGATCACGATTTCGGCTTGCAGGTCTATGAAGGGCTCAAACCCGGGAGGGTTTCTGGTTTCACGGACCTGAGAGGTCTCTGGTTCTGTTTTCTTGGGGGTGACCTTTCCCATGACTGACATGAAAAAAATTTAAAACAAAAGGAAACCAGAGGGGGTATGAGGGACGAAATACCTGTGCAGTGGGAAATCTGCTCGGGAAAGTGACGTGGGGGTACTGACAGTGACTGGGTAGACCTGGCACTGGGCTCCCAGTTTAGTTTATACCGTATCCAAATACCTGTAAGTTTACCGCAGTAAAATACGGGGGACCGTTACATAGGACTGAGGATTCTTTGGCAAAAGGCAGAATGGTGAAGTAAGTGGGGTGATGTAAATTTTTGTAGATGTTCTATGCTTGATGCAACTTTACTTTTATTACAACAATCACCCAAACAGTTAAGTAAAATGCTGATAGAACATACCGGTGGATCTATAGAAGACAAACCAGAAACAGGAGAATGTGAAGGTGCGTTACGGTGGTCAACAGGATGCTTCAACCAACAAATTCTCCTTGATCAGCCAACCCAGAATGTGTCACAACAATCCTCAAATCAGTCACCCAGTCAACTCAAGTCAACTCCAGAAAAGTCAACGCTGTCCATAAAAGTCAACGTAGTGCAGCAACATCAAAGTCAACGCAGCTCCAACTTCGGTCAACCTTTTGACCTCGGTTCTTGTGCCAATGTGTACGGCCTCCCAAAATCGAAGTCTCCAATAAATTTCATCCTCTTTGGACCATGCGTTGACCAAAGTAAACGTTGGTCAAACCTTCATGGAAAACCTAGCTGCAGCAATTTCGTCCTTCTCCTTGGCTGTAGTAATTCATCCTTCTTCCCACGTGTGGATCGAAATTGTCCTCCAAGTAGCTCGTACTAGATCAGAAGAGAAGAAGATGATGTGATGAGTGAGTGTGAAATGCTCTCCAAAGTTGACTGTATTTATATACATCATTGAGGTGTGTGACACATCTGCTGGGGGTGTAAAACCTTAAGGCCGACCTGCACATATAATTTATTATAAATAATAAATTCAAAATAAATGTTCTGTTCATCGAATTAAGATAAATTTTATATGGATCTTACACCTCTTTGAAAGAGGAATCCAATAAAAATATCGGTATCTTCATCTGAGCATCACAACATGGAGTTTGGACCTAGTTGTCCAATTTTAACACTCCCTCTCAACTAGGGAGAACTCCATCCATCAGTGCAATCAAACATCGTGCGTCATCCCGCCGTAACTTGCTTTGCTAGCCTCTTTATTTCAGAACAGAAGTGGGTCAGTCACAAAGACATCATCCCCCGACTGACATAATCAGTCCAGAGGTTCGAAACCTCTATCAAACTCATAAAGAGTATCCAACCAACCCAAAGTTGGTTCATCTGACCTGAAGTCAGGCAGAGGTCCCAGACCTCACTAAACTTGATCCCAGATCAAGTGGTTGGACCGTGCCATCCTAGATAGAGAGTACGACAATCTTTGATGCGTCCATCAGTCTTTGCTAATAGTCTCTAGCTTTTCCCACCTCATTGGCCAAATGAGAGGTACTTCCCATGAGCCCTGAACTCAATGGGTAGGATGCATACGGGGCACAGATAACTGAGAGGCGAACCAGCTCAATAATCACAATGGTGGGGCAGAAGCATTATGAGTGCTTATAGCTCCGAGAAGCTATCCCCAAAGCCCCCCAGAGCTCCCAGAGCTCATTGTCCAACAGGACCCACATCATAGGGTTGTTCCACGATACCAAGACTCTCACAGAAGGTTAGGAACTTGACCTTCCCCAGGGACTTAGTGAGAATATCCGCGACCTACTCATCAGTTCCTATATGATCGAGCCTTACGGCGCCTCGCTGTACCATATCCCGGATAAAGTGGTACCTGATATCAATATGCTTGGATTGGTCGTGGAACACAGGATTCTCAGTCATACGAATCCCACTCTGGTTATCACAGAGTATCACGGTGGTATCTAGCACATGTCCAAACAGCTCACTAAAGAGCTTTCGCAACCAAACTGCTTCACAACAGGCCATACTTGCTGCAATGTATTCGGCCTCAGCGGTGCTCAAAGCCACCGACTTCTGCTTCCTGCTCATCCATGAGATCGAAGCAGAACCAAGATTGAAGCAGCATCCCGATGTGCTCTTACGATCCACCACCTTTGCTAGCCAATCGTATCGATCATATCCTGAGTGTCCTCCCAGTGTGCTCTAAGCCCCATGGCTGTCGTGCCCGAAGATATCTGGAAGATTCTTGGCACCAACCCAGTGAAAGTGATGAGGTTCAACCATCTGTTGACTCAAAGTGTTCACTGCAAAACATATATCTGGACGGGTGTTCACTAAGAACATCAGGGCCCCTACGAGTTGACGATACTCAGTAGGATTTGCCAATACGGGTCCAGCAGCGCTGCCACTCAACTTCTTGAAGTTGAGTTCCATTAGTGTTGACACGGACTTGCAGTCCACCATACCAAATCTTTCCAGAAGTTTCACAATGTATTTTCCTTGAGAAAGGAAAATCTCTCCAGGTCTCTGCCAGACCTCCAGGCCTAGGAAGTAGTGCATCAGTCCTAGGTCCTTCATCTCGAACTCAACAGCGAGCTCCCTCTTACATTGATGAATGAGAGGGTCAGCACCTGTCAGGAAGAGGTCGTCCACATACAGCACTAGAATGAGAGGCTTCCCCTGCACAACCTTGAAGTAAAGGTTAGGATCAGCATTACTTCGAGTGAAGCCCAGCTTCATCAAGTAACTATCCATCCTCTCGTACCAAGCTCTGGGTGCTTGCTTTAACCCATAGAGGGCTTTCTTCAACCTGCAGACATGAGTGTCTCGATCCTGAACTTCAAATCCCGGAGGTTGTTCTACATACACCTCTTCTTTTATTGTACCATGCAGAAAGGCGGTCTTGACATCCATCTAATGAAGACTCCATCCTTGCGTAGCAGCAAGGGCTATGATTGATCGAATGGTGGTATATCGTGCCACAGGTGCAAATATGTCATCATAATCTACTCCTTCCTTTTGAGAGAAGCCATGGGCAACAAATCTTGCCTTGAACTTTTCAGCACTTCCATCGGAACCATGTTTGATCTTGTAGAGCCATTTCGCGGTGACAACTGATTTGTCCTTCGGTCTTGGAACCACATCCCAGACATCATTCTTCATTATGGACTCATATTCTTCGTGCATAGCATCCTTCCAGACTTGATGCTTTACGGCTTCCTCAAAAGATCCAGGTTCAGATTGTACAATAGTACTCATGGCAGCCAGATACCCTTGGTATCTACATGGCTTCTTGCTTTCTCGGAATGTCCCCCTTGGGGCAGCATGTCCCTCAGCATCTTCGAGGGTGTCCATGAGCCATGATGGTCTCTTTCCCAGTGAAGGAGATGGATCAATAGGATCCATTGGTCCTTCAATATCAGGTATTGTCTCATCTTGCGGTTCTTCTTGATTTCCAGGCCTTTCTTCATGATTTTCTTCAGATCTTGGAAGATCTACTACTTTCTTCAGGGAAGCATCTTCGTCAAAAGTGACATCATGGCATATCTCTACTTCCCTTTGACCAAGTACATAGACTCTATAGGCCTTAGAAGTTTCGCTGTAGCCCACAAATATTCCTTTCTTCCCAGAAGCATCCAGCTTACTTCTCTTTTCTTTTGGCACAAGAAAATAAACAGGACATCCAAAAATTCTAAAATGTGAGACGTCAGGTTTCTTACCAGTGAAAACCTCTTCGGGAGTTTTGGAGTCTAGAGAGGAATGAGGGCATCGGTTTTGAATGTATACAGCAATATTCTTAGCTTCTCCCAAAAGAAACTTTGGTAGACCTTGGTCAACCGTCACATAGCATGGCACGGACAGCTTCCACCTGTTCTTTCGTTCAGCAACGCCATTCTGCTCAAGAGTATAGGCAGTAGTAGTCTCCCTCTTAATGCCAGCTTCTCTGCAAAAGTCCTTGAACTCATTTGACTCATATTCAGTGCCATTATCGGTCCTCAAAATCTTGATCTTCTTCCCTGTCATATTTTCCACCAAGGCTTTGAAGGTACGAAACCACATGAAAGCCTCATCCTTCTTCTTCAAGAATTATATCCAGGTTTTGCGGGAGAAGTCATCAGTGAATGTCATATAGTAAGAACATCCTCCCAGGGATGTCACGGGTAGCATACCAGATAGATCAGAATGGACCAGTTGCAAAATATCGGATGTCTTTGTGACACTTGAGGGGAAAGGTTCCCTTGTATGATTTCCTTCGGCACAACCCTTACATACACCTTCATGATTATTTCCAAAATCGGGCATCCTTGTCACCACCTTCCTTGCTTCGGGAAGGGCCTTGTAATGAAGGTGTCCAAACCTTCGGTGCCATAGTTCAGTTTGTCGGATAGTATCACATGTCATAGCTCCTAGAGGACTTCCTTCAACCTGGTAGAGTGTTCCAACTCTAAAACCAATCACGATAGCTTCCTTGAGATTCTTCTTCCACATGCGCACTTTTCCATCAATGAATGCCAGATTGAAGCCTTTGTCTTCAATCGCTGATATAGACACAAGATTCTTCTTCAATTTTGGTACATAGAGTACATCTTGCAAATGTAGGACTTGTCCTTGAGACAAGTGGAGGGTCACAGTCCCTGTCCCTTTTACGGGATATGTGGCATTATCTCCAAGGATAATTTCCAGATTAGTATCCGTCTCAACCATGTCAGAGAGTGCTTCCTTGAACCCAGTGATGTGTCTTGAGGCACCACTATCTATCAGCCAGACATCCATAGTGTTGGGCGGGGATGCAGCAGAGAGAGCAGATACAAGAATGTATTCATTTCTTTTATCAACAACATTTGACTCTTCATACCTGGAGTTTCTAGACCTTTTGAAAGGTTGATTGTTTCCATCAGAGGGAGCCTTCCTCTTTCCTTTGGACCTGTTATTTCTTTGATTTCCATTCCTCCGGTTATTGTTGTTGTCATCACTATCGGAGAATCCTTTTTGAAAGGACATTCTCTAGCATAGTGACCAGGCCTATGACAAGTGAAACACTTGCCCTTCTTTCCTTGGGCCCTTGTTCTTCCTTTGTTCTTAGAGCCACCAGAGTTCTTCTTTCTAGAATGAGCAGCATAGGCAGCATTTCTATCATTTTCATATTCCTTCATTCTTGTCTCTTCTTGCATGCATCTGGACAGGAGCTCGTCAAAGTTAGGAATTGTACTATTATTGAGAATGGTAGTGTTGAATACTTTCCATTCATATGGGAGTCCTCCAAGTGTGGTGAGTACCATCTCACGATCGGCTATTGTCTCCCCAATAGCTAGCAGATTGTTCCTAATCTCGGTCAATTTCAGAAAGTATGTTTGGACAGACTCATCCCTACCTTTCTTTAGATTCTTCAATTGATTTTTGAAGAATAGCACTTGGTTTACATTGTTTACCTTGAACATTAGGATCAATTTGTCATACATCTCTTTAGATGTACCCAACTCAGAGATGTAGGCCACCAGGCTTTTATGAATGGATTCCCTGATCATCAACTTTGCTTTGATCTCTCCCTTCTTATACTTGGTTTTAGCAGCAGCAGTAGCATTGGATGGAGGTTCTTGTATCTTACCCAGTACATGGTCCATGAGATCATGGTCTTCCAATTTGAGATCTAATATCATCTTCTAGGCATGGAAGTCATCCCTTCCAGTCAGCTTGTCATTCTCCTTGAAGTCATAACTTGTGGAACCCATTTTTCTTAGATGGTGATTGCTATAAGTTAGGGCTTGTCTTCACCTCACCTCTGATACCATGTAAATTTTTGTAGATGTTCTATGCTTGATGCAACTTTAATTTTATTACAACAATCACCCAAATAGTTAAGTAAAATGCTGATAGAACATACCAGTGGATCTACAGAAGACAAACCAGAAACAGAAGAATGTGAAGGTGCGTTACGGCGGTCAACAGGATGCTTCAACCAGCAAAGTCTCCTTGATCAGCCAACCCAGAATGTGTCACAACAATCCTCAAATCAATCACCCAGTCAACTCAAGTCAACTCCAGAAAAGTCAATGCAGGGCAGCAACATCAAAGTCAACGCAGCTCCAACTTCGGTCAACCTTTTGACCTCGGTTCTTGTGCCAATGTGTACGGCCTCCCAAAATCGAAGTCTCCAATAAATTTCAGCCTCTTTGGACCATGTGTTGACCAAAGTCAACGCTGGTCAAACCTTCGTGGAAACCCTAGCTGCAGCAATTTCGTCCTTCTCCTTGGCTGTAGTAATTCGTCCTTCTTCCCATGTGTGGATCGAAATTGTCCTCCAAGTAGCTCGTACTAGATCAGAAGAGAAGAAGATGATGTGATGAGTGAGTGTGAAATGCTCTCCAAAGTTGACTGTATTTATATACATCATTGAGATGTGTGACACATCTGCTGGGGGTGTAAAAACTTAAGGCCGACCTGCACATATAATTTATTATAAATAATAAATTCAAAATAAATGTTCTGTTCATCGGATTAAGATAAATTTTATATGGATCTTACACCTCTCTGAAAGAGGAATCCAATAAAAATATCGGTATCTTCATCTGAGCATCACAACATGGAGTTTGGACCTAGTTGTCCAATTTTAACAGGTGAGAATCGTAAGGACACTGAAAATGGAGCACGCGGCATATAGGGATTGGGCGTTTAATTGTAGGTTGGTGAACACCACCTGCCGGGTTTACTACTGGTACGGGCCTCGGTACCAGTTCACCTATGGACTTACCTTATCTTTCGGCCACGTAAGCAACTTGGTTCTCGAAACGTATTCCTCGTGGAATTGTAAAATACATAACATGAAGACTTTAGGGTCCGCATTTCATTTCGCCATATAATATTTACCTTGTATCCATCCCCGTGACATGTCACCACAGTTCTGCGGGGGTATGGGTCTCTCACCCCCCTCCGCTCCTTGACCCCCTCGGAATAGCACATGCGAATACTCCTTTCAACGTGCATAATATAAAGGCATGCTGTATTATAATATTCTTCGTTTTAGACCTTTTAAACCAGACCTCCGCTTGTTTGCTTCATGTTTGAAGCTTTTACCTATTTCCATCCCCTTTATAGACACGCGTTTAATTATTCAGCCACGTGAATTAGCTTAGCATTGTTTCTCTCCAGCCATTATTTAAATTTTCCACCACGAGTCATAACATTCGATACTTGGCTACTCAAGGTTACCTTTTAAAAATGACTAATGTTACCATATGATCAACAGGTAGGATGCGTGCGGGGCATATATCAAAGAGAGGTGAACCAACTAAATATCAAAACGGTGGGGCAGAAGCACAACAAGGTTCGGCAAGCCTAGCCTCGTTTGTGCTTATAGCTCCAAGAAGCTATCCCCAAGCCCCCTGGAGCTCCCATAGCTCATAGTCCAACTCAAGAAGGACCCTCAGAATAGGGTCATTCCACGATTCCAAGCTTCCTATGGAAGGTTAGGAACTTGACCTTCCTAGGGGCTTCGTGAGAATATCCGCGACCTGCTCATCAGTTCCTATATGATTGAGCCTTACGGTGCCTCGCTATACCATATCCCGGATAAAGTGGCACCTGATATCAATATGCTTGGATCGATCATGGAACATGGGATTCTAAAAAAGACGAATCCCACTCTGGTTATCACAAAGGATAACGGTGGTATCTAGCACATGCCCAAACATATCACTGAAGAGATTTCGCAACAGGCCATATCACAACGGGCCCTTTCATTTACTTGATGTATTCCAACCTCGAGGCGGTTTATTAATTTATGTAGCACGCTTCCTACCACATCAAACCAAGATATCGAAGTAGAACCCAAGGTGAAGAAACATCCATATGTGCTCTTGCGATCCACCACAATTCCAACACAATCGGTATTAGTATATGCATGGAGTCTCAAACTCTCGGTAGTGTATCTCAGCCCATGGTTGATTATGCCCCGAAGATATCTCAATAGATTCTTGGCACCAATCCAATGAATGTGATGAGGGTCAACCATATGTTGAATCAAAGTGTTCTCTGCAAAACATACGCCCGGACGAGAGTTCACTAGGAACATCGGGGCCCCCACGAGTTGCCGATGCTCATTAGGATTTGCTAGCATAGGCCCAACAACGTTTCCACACAACTTCTTAAAGTTGAGTTCCATCGATGTCGACACAAACTTACAGTGCACCATACCAAATCTCTCCAGCAGCTTCATGACATATTTTCCTTGAGAAAGGAAAATCTCTCCTGGCCTCTGCCAGACCTCCAAGCCTAGGAAATAGTGCATCAGTCCTAGGTCTTTCATCTCAAACTCGGAAGCTAGCTCCCTCTTACACTGATGAATGAGAGGGTCAGCACCTATTAAGAAGAGATTGTCCACATAGAGAACCAAAATGAGAGGTCTTTCTCTTTCAACCTTAAAATAAAGGTTTGGATTAGCATTACTTCGAGTGAAGCCCAGCTTCATCAAGTAGCTAGCTATCCTCTCATACCAAGCCCTGGGGGCTTGCTTCAACCCGTAGAGGGCTTTATTCAACCTGCATACATGGGTGTCTCTATCTCCAACTTCGAACCCCAGAGGTTTCTCCTCATACACCTCTTCCTTTATAGAACCATGTCGAAAAGAAGTCTTCACATCCATCTGATGGAGACTCCATCCTTGCGTTGCAGCAAGGGAAATGATAGATCAGATGGTTGTATAGCGGACCACAGGTGAAAATATATAATCATAAACTATGCCTTCTCTTTGAGATAAGCCTCAGGCAACAAATCTTGCCTTGTATTTTTCAGCACTTCTATCAGATCCATGCTTGATCTTATAAAGCCATTTCGAGGTGACAACAGATTTGTCCTCCGGTCTCAGGACCACTTCCTAGACATCATTTTTCATAATGGACTCATATTTTTCGTACATAGCATCCTTCTAAACTTGATGCTTTACGACTTCTTCAAATGATCCAGGCTCAGATTGTACTATCGTACTCATCGCTGCTAGATACCCTTGGCATCTCTTCGGCTTCTTTCTTTCACGGAATGTCCCACTTGGGGCAATATTTCTCTCGGCATCTGCGAGAGTATCCTTGAGCCATGAGGGTCTTCTCTTATTTTAAGGAGGTGGACCAATAGGATCCATAGGTCCTTCAACATCGGGCATCAGGTCATCCTTCGACTCTTCCTGCTTCCCTGCTTCTTCATCTTCTTTGTCTTCCTTGGAGCTAGGAAGATTTCTCACTTTCTTGAGGGAAGCATCTTCATCGAAGGTGACATTGTGGAATATCTCCACTTCTCTTTGACCAGGCACATAGATTCTATATGCCTTAAGTTTCACTGTAGCCCACAAACATTCCCTTCTTTCTAGAAGCATCCAACTTGCTTCTCTTCTCTTTTGGCACATGAAAGTAAACAGGACAACCCAAAACTCTAAAATGAGAAACATCAGGTTTCTTATCAGAGAATACTTCTTCAGGAGTTTTGGAGTCCAAAGTGGAATGCATGCATCTATTTTGAACGTACACAACAGTTTTTGCAGCTTCTCCCCATAGAAACTTCGGAAGTCCTTGGTCACACAGCATGGTGCAGGCAACTTCCACAATGGTCTCGTTCTTTCTTTTAGCAACACCATTTTTCTCACGAGTATACGTAGTTGTGGTCTCCCTCTTAATGCCAGCTTCTCTACAGAAGTCATTAAACTCATTTGAATCATACTCGGTCCCACTGTCAGTCCTCAAAACTTTGATTCTCTTCTCGATTTGATTTTCCACCAAGGCCTTGAAGGTACAAAACCATTTGAATGCTTCATCCTTCTTCTTCAAAAAATATATCTAGGTCTTACGGGAGAAGTCATCTATAAAAGGAAT
Source organism: Pinus albicaulis (assembly GCA_034641835.2). Lineage (NCBI taxonomy): Eukaryota > Viridiplantae > Streptophyta > Pinopsida > Pinales > Pinaceae > Pinus > Pinus albicaulis. The sequence goes on along the minus strand of CM076575.1, from coordinate 1,005,637,303 downwards.
CAAATAGGAACATCCTCCCAAGGATGTCACGGGCAACATACCAAATAAATCAGAATGTATCAATTGCAAGATATCAGTTGTCCTTGTGACACTTGAGGGGAATGGTCTCCTTGTATGATTCCCTTTGGCACAACCTTGAAATATACCTTCATGATCATCTCTATATTCGGGCATCCCTAACACCACCTTCCTTGCTTCGGGAAGGGCTTTGTAATGAAGGTGTGCAAATCTCCGGTGCCATAACTCTGTTTGAAGAGTTGTATCACATGACATAGTCCCCAATGGCCTTCCTCCAACATGGTAGAGTGTATCAAATCCAAAACCAATAGAAAGAGCTTCCTCGAAGTTCTTCTTCCAGATAAGTACCGTTTCATCAACGAATGCCACCTTGAACCCTTTGTCTTCCATTGCCGAAATGGACACAAGGTTCTTCTTCAAATCAGGTACGTACAACACATCTTGTAATCAGAGGACTTTAACTTGAGATAGATGAAGGGTCACAGTCCCTGTCCCTTTCATGGGATAGGTGGCATTATCTCCAAGGATAATTTCCAGATTAGTATCCTTCTCAACCAAATCAAAGAGGGCCTCTTTATAACCAGTGAGGTGCCTTGACGCACCACTATCAATCAACCAGACATCCAGGGTGTCGGGTGGAGATGCAGCAGAGAGGGCAGATACAAGAATAAATTTTCTTCTCTTATTATCAACAACATTAGACTCATTGTACCTAGAATTTATTGACCTCTTGAAAGGTTTCCCATTTCCACTACAATCAGAGGGAGCCTTCCTTTTAACTTTTTCCTTTGATTTCTATTCCCCGTGAATTTGTTGTTGTCATCATCCCTGGGAGATGTAGAAATTTGAATAACTGATATGTTATCCACAGAGATTCTCCTGATCACACACTATTTTAGCTTCATGCATAATACAGAATCTCTTCTACCATTGATCATCACATGCGGAAATAAAATCAATTGCATGCACACATTAAAGCCATAAAAATTCACACATATGAACACAATATTTCATGGGAAAGCTTAAAGTTGAAAACCCCCAACTATCTGTATATTATACATGTCATGGAGATCATGTAACAATCATAGTACAAAGCTCTTTGCAAGCTCTCATGCACTACCTCCCTTGCTACACACTATCAAGCTAGATCTAGCAAAACTCATGCTCCAAACTTTAGCCACTTGATAGCCAACCTGAATTGCGTTTTCAAGCTATGGGATGGCTTCATTAAATAGATAAACCACCTGGCTTGAACTGCGCAATCCTCATGGGTTACTCCACCTATCTGTGTGTTGCAAATAGCAATAGTATAGTCACAACCGATAGTTAACCTGCTCTTTCACCTATTTCTGCACTGGTCTCCACTGAAACTGTCCATGCACCGAAGTTAACTGATGTATTCTTTAGTTGATTTATGAGTTTATAATTAGTGAATTAATTAATAATTAATTCACACCACTCTCACTAATTGTATCTATTAGTTAACTTGGATACAAAAAGCTCAACTATGTTTAGATTAGTTAAACTGAATACAACTCCACTAACTTCCTCAATCAACTCCACCAAACTCTGTCACATGAGTTCTAACTGAAGTTTTCATGCAATAGCTTCACTTAAACCCTAGGAAAAGCGTATTTCCTTCTGTCAGCTGCATGTGCCACATCCAGGCATCAAACTGAAGTGCTTCAAGAGAATAAGATAATGTTTATAGTCCAAATATTATTAAGAGCTAATAATATTCGACTTCCATATTTTTAGAAGAGGCAGTCTAAAAATAGTCTTTGACCTCTTTGACCTAAAAAATAGAGTCCCATCTATTTTTACCAACATGACACATACTCCAAGAATCTCATACATGCAATCCCTGAACCATGCTCCATATGTCTAAAAATAGACATAGTCTAAAAATAGATTTTTCCGACAAAATCACATGTGTGGTCCCCACCTAGTTTAGGTGATCACTTTCCAACTAGGATCAGGAAAGATGTTTCAGGAGGCCTCCTTCACTGTTTCTTGTTGCCATTTTCAACAGGAGAGTCCCTTATATTGGGGCACTCTCTTGCATAGTGACCAAACTTGTTACAAGTGTAACATCTTCCCTTCCTTCCTTTGGGCCCCGCTCTACCATGGTTTTGATTTCTCGGGCCACCATGGCTCTTCTTCTTTGCATGAGAAGCGAAGGCAGTAGGGTCACTTCCATTTCCATTAGAGGCATATTCCATCATTCTTGTTTCCTCTTGAGTGCATCTCGTCAATATTTCATCAAAATCAGGAATCACATTATTATTAAGAATAGTGGTATTGAATACATACCAATCAAGGGGGAGACCTCCAAGTGCAATAAGAACCATCTCTTGATTAGATATTGCTTCCCCAACAGCTAGGAGGTTATTCTCGATTTTAGTGAGCCTCATAAAATAGGATTGAATAGATTCATCCTTGCCCTTCTTGATATTATTCAATTGATTCTTGAAGAAAAGGATTTGATTAGCATTGCTAGCCCTGAACATGCTCACCGAATTATCATACATCTCTTTAGATGTGTTCAGCTCAAAAATTTAAGCAACCAAGCGCTTATGGATAGAATCCCGTATAATCATCTTTGCTTTGATTTCACCCTTTCTATACTTCATCTTTGTGGCAACAACTGCATTTGATGGAGGCTCTTGAATCTTCCCCTGCACATAGTCCATGACATCTTGATATTCTAGCACCAAATCTAAGGACATCTTCCATGCATGATAATCAGACTCATCACTGAATTTATCATCAGCCTTGAAACCCTTGTAGGTTGAGGAGGCCATTTTCCCTTGATAGGATTTCTTCCTTCAGTGATTTCTTTCAACACAAGCTTGGAATTTGACTTCACCTTAGCTATGATACCATGTTAAATTTAGATAACCATGGTGTTCTATGCTTGATGCAATTTTACTTCAATATTTCTTAGGCCCGATACAAAATAGAAATCACATAAACATGAAAGTAAAATGCTGATAGAACACAATAATATATCAACAGAAGACAAGCCAATAATATAGATCAGATTTACAATTCCTTTTGTCCAACAAAGATATGAGATATTATGTGTTACAACAGTTAATAGGATTCTTCAGCCATCAAAGTATTTCTCGGTTAGCCAATCCTCCAAGTGTCACACCCACAACCCTCAAACACAACTCATCACAAGTCAACATTGGTCAACCCAAAGTCAACACAGGACATCAACATAAAGTCAATGCTACATATTAGGGCTTCAGTCAAACAACTCTGTTTTCCTCGACTTTAGTGCCCAGCAGTGCAATCTCTCAAAATCGAAATTTTGGCAGATTTTTGAGATCAAACGACCAAGGGTTGACCATGGTCATTGTTGGTCAACGCTGCAGCAACAAGCCCTAAACAGATCCGCATAAAACAACTCCTCTAGCTCCACACGTGTGAAGGGAAGAGGCCTCCAAAGGCGAACGAACATATCAGATCACAATGAGAGATGTGCGATGAGTTGATGATGAAAATTTCCTCCAAGTATCTCCAATTTATATCCATCAATGAGGGTGTGTGACACAGCTATTAGGCATGTGAGCCTACATTACAAATCTGGCCGACCTTGCACATGTGTGGAAAAAAATTCAAAATATATATTCTTCTCATCCAAAAAAGATGATCTTTAGATCAATCTTGCACCTCTCCGAAAGAGGAATCCAAAAAAAATATGAACATCATAATATGAGAAATGCAACATGGAGTTTGGACCTATATGCCCAAAATTAACAATTCTGCTCTGACTTCCTTATAGCCTTCGTCCTTCTTCTTCTGTTTTTATTTGCTTGAGGGAGCAGAAAAATACTTGATTTGATCAAATGCAAATTGCCTCTTGGAGGGAGGTCGAATGAAATATTTATAGTATTCTTTGGGGGCCAAATAGGTGCCTCTTTAGGGCTGAGTTGACTTGATAGGGAGGAGGGCCGACTTGGTCTTCTTGTGGAGCCATAAATTGAAAATTAAAATTAAAATTTTCCTTTTGAGAAGATCATGAAGAACACACCTTCTAATTTTTATTTTGACAAATACATAAATAATAAATATTATTTTGAGCATGAAGAAATTGCTTCAATAATAAAAATAATGATTATGAAAACTGACCATAGCTACAAAATTCAACACTCCCTCTTAGCTGGGGAGGTATTCATAATGACTATCAAGATGTTCTCAAGTTGACAATTATATAAGGAAGGATCAAGATTAAGATGAGCATCATCATCATCAATACCATAATCACCATCATCAGCATAATCATGGTTCACCATCAAACAAATATAGACATAGTCTAGGTGAAACACCAGAGGCCTAATCAATGATAAACAATCTCACTCTAGAAAGAAATTCGAGCATGATGTTGGGAGGCTCCTGCTCATTCGAGCAACATCTAGGACTATTATCCAACCAAAGTGAAACTGATACATGGAGAATATCCTCTATCGAACCATTCTTCAAACCAAGGTCAAAGTGACATAGGGAGAATCTCTTCTACTGGACCATTCTCCAACCAAGGTCAAAGTGACACAAGAAGAATTTTAGTTAGACACCCTGTTCTTCAACCAAGGTCATAAAGGAACAGGAAGAATTTCAGTCCATGATGCTATATAAGCTATCAAACCATTCTCCAACCAAGTTCATAATGACACTGGGAGAATATCAAACCATTCTCTAACCAAGGTCGTGAAGGCACCGGGATAATTTTCATTCATAATGGTGTCTCATCAACTCTCCATTTCAATGAGAGAGGCAATATCCACAAGCCCAAGCTTGTCTTGGAAGTATAGTAACTTCCTTTTAGAACGAGGTATTGTAAGAATATCAACTATCTACTCATCAATGGAGATATACTGGAGCTTCATAGCTCCTTTTAGCACCATGTATCAAATGAAGTGGTATTTCATCCCAATGTGCTTCGACCTGTCATCATGGTCATCCCCTGCATCTGATCAAGATAATCCTACAAGTAGCCTCATAAGCCATTCTTCTTCTTAACTTTCCAAATCAACTGCAATATACTCTGCTTCCAACTCATCCAATGAAATCATAACAAAGCCAAAAATGAAGTGATATCCTCATAAAATCTTTTGGTCTTCAAAACTTTGAATCTGCAGTTGTACTTCTCAAATCATCCATGAAAAAATGTATGATGCTACTTACTCCAACACATGTTGAGCATCATATATTGGATCAACCATAAACTGTTCTGCTCCCTTCACTGGATCACAAATGATTTCAAGTCACTCAAACTGGGTGCTCCCTCTCAAACTGACAAACTGTGACATCCTTTTGTGGTAATCCAGGTTGCTCCCTTTGCCAATGTTGCCTTTCAATATATCAAATATTAATGAAAATCCATATTATTGAACTCAGAGGTCATCTCCCTCTGAAGTTAAAACAAGGTTCTTGAGGAAGTCTTGATTGTTCCTTCAATGAGCTCTTCTACTCATAAGCTTGAGGTACCTCTTATATACACTTATTCCTCAATTATTGAGGAAAGCAGTCTCTGCATCAACCTAGTGCAATCTTCAAAGTAATGATAATAGAAGCGTGCCTCACAGTTAGGGAAATCTTCTTGTCATGATCATCTCCATCTTACTTGAAGAACCTTCTATTGCTAGATATTGGAGACACCATGATCAAAGAATACTACAATCTTGTTGATCTAATCACTCCCTCTGAGTTTAGATATCATCTAGTACTATATCTCTCAACAGAAGTCATGATTATTGGAAATTCCTCTTCCTTTGCTTCGTTCTTGCACTTCTTTCATCTGTTTTCCAAATCCTTGGCAACCTTTACTATGTACCTGCAATCTTCAGTAGGAGGTCATGGAAGAAAACTTGCAACAAAGAAAAGAAATCAAAGACAAGAGACTAACTAATAGTAAGATAAAAACAATAGTAATAATCAAACAATAGAGATATAAAATGCTTATCTTTTAAGGATTATAATGGAATGTCAACTCCCTCTTGATGTTAGCTTCCTTACATCCATTTCCACCTTATCATCCTCATCCTCATCATGATGTCATTCTCTCCTTGCTAGGGTACATAAACCCTAGACCTTTATTGACCAAGTCTATTTTTTCCTGATAGGGTTTACAAACCCTAGATACTTAAATGTCAAAACCCTAGGACACATATGATGATATTTATTGATGTTATCAGATAGACAAATGATCTTCCAATGAGATGACAAATTCATATCATAAATGATAAATATTAGATAAATTACACATCAGACTTGACTTTTTCCACCCAAGAGCTCATCCTTGATAATTGGAACACTTCCAAATATGGAAATTGATTCATTATTCTTAAGAGGTATTCAGCCTTAATGAGGATCTCAACCTCATAATTTTTTCATGTTCTATGAATTAGATTTATCAAGGTATGCTTTACGATAGTGATAGATTTTAAAATTTGACTTCATGATAGGGGGTCCAAATTTCAATATCATCATGTGCAATAGCACAGGAACCATTGTTAATTCTTTGCGACCTTTTTAGCTTAAACATCCTTAAATTTTGGCTTCATTAGTTTTAATACTTTACCCCTTTGGACAGGGAGGATTTCAAACTTACTCTTGGTTGTTTCCTTTAGTTCGGCTACCATGATGACTTTTTAAGAAATCAAAAGAATGTTTAAGACTTATTCAAATTTGTCTCAAAGAAATAACAACTTTTGCAATTGTCAATAATTTTTCTTGATCATTTTCTGAGACCTTTCAGTTATGGGATAACTTGATCAAAGGAATAATGAAATTCTTGAAAAGACATAAAAGTGAACCTTCAAATGCTTTGGCCCTGATCAATTTTTTTGAGGATAATTTGTAGATTATCGACCTCTTTTTGATTCTTCGAGGCATGTGGCCTAATATGAGGTGCTTCGACCATCCTAGGATTTCTGCAATTATTCTAAATACTAGAAAGAACAACCTCCAACCTTTCAACGAGGTATGCTCCAACAAAAATTGTCTAGCCTTTCAATTGATTGAGCCAACATACTTTATTATTGAACAAACCATCACTGTAATGATTTTCACATGGAGACCCTATGAGACCTTGATGCAATAAAGGCTTTGACCTTAAATAATTCCTTTGAAAAAAAATTGAATTGGAACTTTTGTAGCTTGGACTGAGGCATAAAACATGTTGAATTTTCTCAGGCTCTCGGTCCTCTTGAAAACTACACTGAGGTTTCTTTTCGAGATATTGAGGCAATTCGGTCTGAGGCCTAACCTCAGATAATTTCGGCCTGAAGTACTTCAAACTCAAGTCTAGATAATCTTTTCCTCCTTTTAGTCAACTCTTTCTTGACCTAATTAAGTTTCCAGACTTCTTAAGACTTGAGATAGATCTTTGATGCTTTTACTGAGAATCCTTTAACAATTTTTTAGCCCTTTTCATATTTGACAAAGTAATAAGGCTTCGATCCTTTTTCCTGTATCTAGCACAATATTATACTTTAAAAATAACATTTGTAATATACTTATGGGGTTCAATCTATGGAGATATGTGAATTGATGTTCTGAAAGTAGGGCATATAAGGTGAGTTGACAAATTAAGCCCTAGATGGTGACTTGAAGCATAAAATACTTCTACTTCAAGGGTTTCTCTTTCACCATAGCTCTAATACCATGTTGATTTTTAGGGTGACCTCTAAACTGATAATTAATTCTTATGCTATTCATTACTTTATTATTTTTCTTATGATATTTTCAATCCTAAATCAATTACACAAAGGAGCTCAACAGTAAAAACAAAATTTCATAAGGATAATAAAGAGACATCCACACAATAACACAAGAGTTTACCCTAGGAAAACCCACATGGAGGAAAAACTCAACAATCCTTTCCTTATAGAATCAATTCAACACGATAGACATCCAAGTCAACAAGGTAGACAAACTGACCAGAAAGATGACAAGCCAAAATTCCGCCAAGAAGCGAAGTCAACCATCCACAAGTAGCTGCTTGAAAGCTCGGTCAAACTTGGTCAAGGTCTGCAATTAGGTCTGCAATTTTGGCCTCTATCTTCCACAGAAAATTCATACTTCACCACAAAATTTTTTCACAGAAAAATTCATACTATTCTGTCACTCACACGTGCGAGTAGAAACAAAGATGATCTTTCACACATGTGAGACAACTAGATATACTACAATAAGATCTCTTATCTCTTTGGTTGCTACTATGGGATGGAACATCCATCAAATGGATGTTAAGAAATTTTTTCTGAATGGGACTATCAATGAAGAGGTTTACCTTGAGCAGCATAAAGGATTTGAAATAAATTAGAGGGAGAATCATATCTACAGACTAAAGAAATCTCTGTATGACTTAAAGCAAGCACCTAGATCTTAGTATGCAAGAATGCATGCATACCTATGGAGACTTGGTTTTTTCAAAATTTCTGTAGATCTTAACCTCTATATCAGGGTGGTTCAGGATAAACCAATCATTACAATATTATATGTGGATGATCTAATTGTTACATGTGTAGAGAATCAAATTTAGGAATGCAAGAAGCGATTAACAATCGAGTTTGATATGAAGGATATGGGGATTATGCATTACTACTTGGGACTAGAAGTTTGAAAAAATCCATGTGAAATATATCTTGGTCAAGGAAAATAGATGATCAAGATTCTACAAAAAATTGGCATGATGGATAGAAAGCCTATGAATACTCCTATTATTACCAATTTGAAGAAGTTGAGGAGTTCAAATTCTAGTTCGATAGATCCTATTTGATATATACAATTGATTGGGTCATTGATGTTTATGGTAAATATTAGACTTGATATTTGTTTTGCAGTAAATGTCCTCAGTCAATTTCAGATGGAGCTAAAGCATGATCATTGGATTACATCCAAACATATTCTAAGATATTTGCGTGGAACCCTACATCATTATCTTCGGTATAATAATAATGAGATCCAACTCTTGGGATATAAATATTCTGATTGGGGTGGTAGTGAGACAGATGGAAGAAGCACAACATGTGGATGCTTTATTTTAAGATCTTCCATGGTCTCATGGATGAGCATAAAGCATGATACAATTTCTTTCAGTAGTGGCAAAGCTAAGTATGTTACTGCAAGTGAAGTCTGTTGGGAAGTTGTTTGGCTCAATAAGTTATTATCAAATTTATTTGAAGGACTGCTTAGCCCTACACGTATAAATTGTGACAATAAAAGCTGCATAATATTGACAAAAGACCCGATGTTTCAGGTTAGGATGAAGCACATAAATAATAAGTACCACTACATCATAAGCCTAATATGAGGTGGGTCATAGAGCTACATTGTTTACCTACAAATGAATGGGTAGAAAATATATTGACTAAAGCGTTAACAAACAAGAAGCTTGAGTATTTGAGAGAAAATCTTGGTTTGGTAGACATCTCTTCCCTAATTGAGACATAGTGATGTTGTATAGTTCTTCTCTTTATGTGTCATTCACTAGAACATGACTAACAACCATAAGTATTAGTGAAGGCCATAAGGAAAGAATGGAGTCTAAAGGATTGGATAAGCATGTAATATTACAACTTCTTATGGATTAGAGAATCTAGGAAATAAGTTGTATACCAATACTCTTTGACGATGAGCTAGGACATCCAAGATAAGAGTAGTCGAAGAGGACCAATATTATTTGAGGATACATTTTTGGAAATCCAAGATAAGAATAGTCCTAAAAGGACATACCTGGTGAACATCCACATGGGGTGTGTGCCTTAGAGGTAGTGTGGCAGTTCACGTAAAGCCTCCCAACATAATGTGCTCAAATGAAGTTGAGATTGTTTAGTTAAGGCCTTTAATGAAAATGTTGGTTATGATATAGCTGCTTGATAGATGAATTATCAATCTGACTCTTCTTATGAGAATTCTTCAAAATTGAGATTACTTGTATGGGATTATGAATACTTCCCTAGTTAAGAGGGAGTGTTGGAAATTGTAACTAGGTTCGGTCTTCATAATGACATTTTGTAAACATGACATTGTATACTTTGTATAAAGAAAGAAAACTAAAGAAAAACAATTTTATTTGATTTAAATCATGGGTTCCATGCTGAAGTCTAGGTCAAAAGCATGTTATTCATGCTTATAAGTCTTTGTAGGACAAAGAAGAATTTGTGTCATGTATTATAGTCCCATTTGGACTCTTTGTAACAGAGAAAAATATTTATTTTGAGTCAACAAAAGCCATTTATTCCTCCAAGACCAAGTTGTACCAAGAAAGGAGAAGTCAACCTAAGGGAGGGATATTTGACTCCTAAAGAAGGCTATAAATAGAAGGAGATCGACTCATTTGAAGAACTATCTCATCTCAAGTTCGATCTGCAATAGAGAAAAAGGAGAAAGAGTAAGGAGGATGAAGAGAAGAAGAAGAAGTCGAAGTTTCTTGGAGATAATCTTTTTCTGTCCACACCTGTGAAGTTTCTAGGGTTTATGTGAAGCTGCGAAGTTGTAGGAGGACAAAATTATAGGGCTGACATTATGAAGTGAATCTGTAGGGCTGAAATTCCAAATGCGGTGTTGTAGAGTCAAATTTTGAAGCTTCCTTGAAGAAGATCTTGCTAGTGGGCTGACTTGGTGGTGTTTAGGATTCTAGGCTTTTGTCTTTGGATTTTGGAAGTATCATTGTAAGAAGATTCTATAAGAAGAGGAGCATTCTTTTTGGGATTTTCCCTTAGAGGGGTTTTTCCCTGTCTTGGAGCATATATCTTGTGTACTTTGTCTCGTTTTGATCTTCATTGTTTTGGAAATTGCTTGATGAAAAAATTAATAAGTAATAAAAGGCCAGCTAATATTAGAAGTAATTACCAAGTTAATAAAAATCGTTTATAATCTTCAAGTCTCTTGATTTTACAATAGAATTGTTTCTCTTATGTAGAAATTTTAGACCCCACTCCGGTTTTCAGTTTCACCTTATCACTCCCATATAGTTAAATGCCCATTCCCATAATCATACATTCAAAATTCTGGAAATGAAATTATTTTCTGAAAACACAAATTCAGGAATTTCTCAGTGCTGGAAAATGCAGAAATAAAACTCATAAAATTATGACAACCACACACAGAAAAATAACATGCTAATTGTTGATCAATATAACCTTGGAAAAACCCCCTACAACTCTTGGGGAAAACCAGTTCGAGAGATCTTCTTTATTTATGAATAATTCTTTTACAGAGAAATGAAATACACAGTAAAAATTCCAGCAACCAATAATTTTTACTTATCTCGAATTTCGTGCTTGTCCTCCACCTCGAATTTGTGCCAATACAAAACATAAAATTTACAGCAAAAAGTACAACATTAAATGCTATACGTACATAATAGAAAAGTGTGCCAGAACAACTGTACGTCCCTCCTCGAAGACTGTGCCAAAGGACAACCGTACGGATTCTGGGAATGCGTCCCAAAACCAACAGTACGATTGCCTCGAAAAATGTGCCAAACTGTTGTTGTACGAACCTCAATTTTTGTGTCGAATTTTCTGTTGTACGAACCTCAAAAACTATGCCTCTTTTGCTACTGTACGTACCTCGAAAACTATGCTTGTTTTGCAGCAATAAATGCAGTCTTCCCTTCCTCGATTTTCGTGCAACTTGCCTTGAAAACCGTGCCTCTGCTTTGCTGTACGGATTTGCTGAAATAAATGCTGCCTCGATAAATGTGCCAATGTGCTGCTTCTCCTTCTCTCTCTCTGCTCATAAAATCTTCTTTCTCTCTCTTTCTCTTTCTCTCAATCTGCTCATGAAAATAATGAATGACCTTTTCTCTTGTTTTCCTCCTTTAACCTAACCCTAAGTGACTTTTGGGGAATCCCTAAATCCAATGGCTGAGATAGCTTTAGACCTAGGGCTAAGATTAAATGTGCATTTAATTCTCACTTTCTAATTTTTAAATCACCCCACTTAAATGAAGACCCACTTAGCCTTTTATTCCTATAGTCACTTTTTCACTTTCTAATTTGACATTGACTTTAATAAAATCACTTTAAAATTAGACTTTGTAACTTTATCACTTATAAAGTCACTTTTAAATTAGATTTGACTTTACCACTTATAAAGTCAGTTTAGGAGAAAAATATAAATACATTTGGACACTTTTCCTTAGGCCAAAGATCAAAGCCTTAGGGAACCACTTGTCCACTGGTACCCAAATTTTAACACTCCCTCTTACTGTGGAAAGTGTTCCTCACCACCCCTATCTTGTCTCTGAAGTAGACATGCTTGCCCCATGGTAAGGCTTTGGTGAATATGTCCGCTACCTACTCATATGTGGGAATATATTCAAACTTCACAGCTCCCTTCTGAACATAGTCTCTAATGAAATGATATTTGATCCCGATATGCTTTGACCTATCATGAAATACTGGATTCTTCATGAGTTTAATGCAACTCTGATTATCACAGTAAATCACTGAAGGTCTCAACGCTTGACCAAATAATCCAAACAACATATTTCGAAGCCATATGGCCTCACAACTAGCCAAACTGGCTGCCATGTACTCTGATTCTGATGAACTTAATGCAACTGACTTTTGCTTCCGGCTGAACCATGACACAGCTGTCGAACCCAACCCAAAACAACACCCTGAAGTGCTCTTCCTATCAGAAGCACAACCTGCCCAATCAAAATTAGTGTACCCTTCCATTCTCACTCCATCTCCCTGCCTATAATCTAGACCAAAATCCACTGTCCCCTGCAAGTAACGAAGAATATGTTTTGTCGCAACGTAGTGCACTCTCCTAGGCTCACACATGAACTGACTCATCATGTTGACTGCAAAACATATATCTGATCAAGTGTTGACCAAATACATCAAGGAACTAATCAACTGTCTATACAAGGTGGGATCCACCAACTCGGAATCAGAAGTGTGAAGCTTCTTCCAGTTAGTGATCATATGCGTCAACATGGGTTTGAAATCCTCCATGTGAAATATGCTAAGAATGTCCATAATATACTTCCCCTGTCCCACGAATAAATGCCCCTCCTCCTGCCACACCTCCAGTCCCAAAAAGTAATGCATCAAGCCAATGTACTTCATCTCGAACTCTGAAGAAAGATCTCTCTTACAACCCTCTATGAGTCTCTCTGCACCTGTAATGACCAAGTCATCCACATACAACACCAGAATGAGAGGCTCCTCACCTACCACAATAAATTATAGGTTCGGATCTGCATCATTCTTTGTGAAACCCAACTCCTGTAAGTACGTATCAATCCTCGAGTACCAAGCTCTAGGAGTTTGCTTCAGGCCATAAAGTGCCTTCTTCAGTCTACATACATGGGAGTCCTTCCCATGCACATCAAAGCCCTACGACTGCTCAATATAAACCTCCTCCTGTAGGAAGCCATTGAGAAATGCGGTCTTCACATCCATCTGGTGGATCTTCAAACCCATCTCTGCTGCTATCGATATAATGGAGTGAATGGAAGTATATCGAGCCACGGGAGCGAAGGTCTCCTCATAGTCAACTCCCTCTACCCGGGAGAACCCTCTAGCCACAAATCTAGCCTTGAAATTCTCGATGTTTCCATCTGCAACATGCTTTATCTTGTAAAGCCATCTGAAATTAACCACTGATTTGCCTTCAGGCCTATGCACCACCTCCCAAACATTGTTCTTCATGATAGAAGAATACTCCTTCTGCATGGCATCTCTCTAGACCTGCTAGCTAGCTGCCTCCTCATATCTAGAAGGCTCACAATCAACGATGCTAGAAACCAATGCCATATAGATACAAAACCGCTCAGGTGGTTTGCTCTCTCTAAATTATCTCTTCGGCCCAACAACAGATGTGGCCTCTCTCAAGGTGTCCTGAAGCCAATTTGGCTTCCTCTTCCCTGAGCACACTTCTCCCAACGAAGTGAAAGAATCCTCATCCTCATCAGAAGCCTGAACTCCTTAAGGCCTGCCAACCGACCTCATGCCTGAGCCTATACCTGTAGATGATGAAGTACCGTGTGAACTATTCATCAATGGGCTACCCTGTGAACTGCTCTGCATGATGCCCGAAGCACCACCCATCTAAATCTGCGAGCCAATGCTCATTGATGGACCTGACAACGTAATCGATGTACCTCCTGATCCCTGTCCACTGGATCCGTGTGACTAACTCAGCTGCTCTTGAGGGTTTGGTGAATCCAGATACTCTAACTCCTATAACCTCCTGAAAGCCCTATCCTCTTTGAACTTCACATCCCGCCTGACAAAAACTTTCCTCCTCGTAGGAATATAAATCCGAAAGGCTTTTCAGGTCTCACTATAACCCATAAATATTCCCTTCTCTGCAGTGGGATCTAGCTTGATCCTCTTCTCCTTGGGAATATAGGAGTATGTAATGCACCCAAAGATACGGAAGTGACCAACATCAAGCTTCTTCCCAGAAAAATCCTCCTCTGAATTCACATGCCCCAAGGCACGATGTGAACTCTTGTTCTGCAAATACACAACAGCGTTGTAGGCCTCTGCCCACAAAAACAACGGTAACCCCTAATTATGTAGCATGGATTTGACAGCCCCAACGATGGATCTGTTCTTCCTCTCCGCAACCCCATTTTGCTGGGGGTTGTAAGGAACTGTGAACTCCCTCCTGATGCCTGCCTCCGTAAAATAATCAACAAAATCACCAAGGGTATACTCCCCTCCATTTTCCGACTTGAGAGACTTGATCTTCCGACCTGTCTGAGTCTCCACAAGAGCTTTGAACTCCTGAAACCGCTTGAAGACCTCACTCTTGGTATTCAATAAATAAATCTAGGTCTTGTTGGAGTGATCATCAATGAATACAACATAGTAATCATATCCACTCAAGGATACATGAGACATTCGACCACTCACATTGGTATGAATCAAATCAAGAATCCCTGTCGATCTACTGTCACTGTTGGGAAAAGGGGATTTGGAAAACTTCCCCATAGCACATCCTCTGCATATATCAAGGTGATCCGAACTGAAATATGGCACACTTGTGGTGATCTCCCACAATGTCCTCAAGGCCCCATGATACATGTGCCCCATCCAGCGATGCCAAATCCCTCACAGCTCTGAACTGCTAGTTCTGCTACCAGTACTATTGCTCAATGCCATAACAGGCTGAAATGAAAACTTGTACACCTTGGAATGGCGTACACCAATCACTCTAGATGAATCAGCTGGAGCGCCCCTGGAATATATAAGCACCTGTCCTCTCCTGAACAACAACTCATACCCTCTGTCCTCTAATGCTGAAATAAATATAAGGTTCTTCTTCATCCCCGGCACATATAGAACATCCGACACTTGCAAGGGAGGTTTGGGTTCCCTATCAAATCTCAATGTCCCCACACCGACTGCTCTAACAATGTTGTCGTCTCCGAGTACTATCTCTATATCAGTGCCACTCTTTGAAAGCTTCGAGAAGTACTCACAGACTCCTGTCATATGACGGGAAGCCCCACTGTCAACATACCAAATACCTGAAGATGCTCCGCTAGTGGAGGGAGGTGCACACTCCCTCTGAACCTGTGTGGAATGTGGTCCTGCACTAGTGGACTCAAAAGCGATGAACCCAAAATATATGTCAAAGCTCTCTGAGAAGTGCTCTATCTCTGATGATGCTTCCATGGTCTTGTCCTTTCCCTTATTCTTCTTCTCCGGACACACAACTGCATAGTGTCCCAACTTCTGACAATTCCAACATTTAACTTTGGAATAGTCCTTCTCCTTGCTCACCTTCTTATCTTTATCTTTGCCTTTGCCCCCACCACCACTTGTGGAATCTTGCTTCTTTCCATTTCCCTTCTTGCCCCTTACTAAAAATGCTACATTGTCATCCTCCTCTACCTGTTTGGCTGTCCCAAGATGGTTCTTTTTGATTTCATTCTGAATGCAACCATCCCACAACCTCTCCCAGCTGGGAAGGTTATCCCGTCCAACAGTCCCATCCAAAAAACTCTCCCAAGTCTTGGCAAGACCATTCAATGTAATCCACACCAACTCAGTGGGTGGAATGGTCTCTCCAACAACAACCAACTTAAATCTTACAGAAGTGATCTTTGTGAGGTATGCTATAACACCATCAGTCTTAGCCATTTTAATGGCCTTCAACTTCTCCCTTAGGACCATTTTTCTATTTTCATTTGTGTTTTGGTAAAGATTGGTCAAGGCTATCGACATCTCATGTGCACATGTCTTTCCTCTCACATGAGGAATTATATGGTCTTTAACACCATCCAGAATCAATATTTTTCCCTTGGCATTCTTCTTGTTAAAATCAACCAACTGAACAGGGCGAACATTATTTCAGCGGCTATCCGCCCATTAATGCGCCCAGGGGTGAAATGGCTGCCGTCGGATTAAAACCGTAGATCATCGTGCGGTGGCCATTCCACCCCTGGGCGCATTAATGGGCGGATAGCCGCTGAAATAAGGCTCGCCACTGAACAGGGTCAACAGGCGCTCCTGCCGGGTGATGTGTGGTATGTACCATTATGCCCCAAACTTCTGCCTCCTCAAATATGCTCTGGATTCTCTCCCTCCATGCACTATAGTTGCTCTTCCCATCGAACCTATCCTCCACCCTCAAGCCCAAAGACATGCTTGCTGTCTTAACAAACTGAAATTTTCAAATTTGTGGTAAAGGTTTAGTTTTCTGTGTAAAAATAGCTTGCTGTAATTTTTCACTTGCTGTCCCAAACTGCAATTTTCAGCCACCCAAGCTCTGATACCATGTAGAAATTTTAGACCCCACTCCGGTTTTCAGTTTCACTTTATCACTCCCATATAATTAAATTCCCATTCCCATAATCACACATTCAAAATTCTGGAAATGAAACTATTTTCTGAAAACAAAAAATTAGGAATTTCACAGTGCTGGAAAATGCATAAATAAAACTTAGAAAATTATAATAGCCACACACAGAAAAATAACACGCTGATTTTTGGCCAATATGACCCTGGAAAACCCCCTACAACTCTTGGGGAAAACCAGTTCGAGAGCTCTTCTTTATTTCTAAATAATGATTTATAGAGAAATAAAATACAAAGTAAAAATTCCAGCAACCAATAATTTTTACTTATCTCGAATTTCGTGCTTGTCCTCCACCTTGAAATTCGTGCCAATACAAAACATAAAATTTACAGTGAAAACTACATCATTAAATGCTGTACGAACATCATAGAAAAGTGTGGCGGAACAACTGTACAACCCTCCTCGAAAAATGTGCCAAAGGATAGCTGTACAGATTCTGGGAATGCGTGCCAAAACCAACAGTATGGTTGCCTCAAAAACTGTGCCAAACTACTGCTGTACGGAGCTCGATTTCTGTGCTGGATTTGCTGCTGTACGAACCTCGAAAACTATGCTTGTTTTGCAGGAATAAATGTAGTCTTCCCTTCCTCGATTTTCGTGCCACTTGCCTTGAAAACTATGCCTCTGCTTTGCTGTACGGATTTGATGAAATAAATGTTGCCTCGGTAAGTGTGCCAAGGTGCTGCTTCTCCTTCTCTCTCTTTGTCAGGAAATCTCCTTGCTCTCTCTTACTCCTTTTCTTAATCTGCCCATGAAAAGAATGAATGGCTTTTTCTCTTCTTTCCTCCTTTAACCTAACCCTAAGTGACTTTTGGGGAATCCCTAAATCCAATGGCTGAGATAGATTTAGATCTAGGGCTAAGATTAAATGTGCATTGAATTCTCACTTTCTAATTTTTAATTCACCCCACTTAAATAAAGACCCACTTAGCCTTTTATTCCTATAGTCACTTTTTCACTTTCTAATTTCACATTGACTTTAATAAAGTCACTAAATTAGACTTTTTAACTTTATCATTTATAAAGTCACTTTAGGAGAAAAAGATAAATACATTTGGACACTTTTCCCTAGGCCAAAGATCAAAGCCTTAGGGAACCACTTGTCCTCTAGTACCCAAATTTTAACATCTTCTTCAGAAGGGCAATTGTAGGCCTTACAAGGCTTCCTCTAATTCAACAAACACCGCTTTGTTATGGTTTCATTTGATTTTTACAATATGTTTGGCATATCTCTTAGCAAGGAAATGTTATTGGAAATGAAATCTTGCCACTAGAAAGCCATTCTTTCAATGAGGGTTATGGATGAGGTTTGACATATTTTTCATGTAGAATAGGTATCATGGAATTTGAAGGTGAGAAACATTTAATATGTATATGTTCATGACTCATGTGCATCTTTTTAGATCCCTAAGAGATTTAGAACTAGATTTTCCCGTGGTTTGAGAGAGCCACCATGTTGTGAAAATTCACCAATTGACCTCCATAAGAGTTAAAGTAGAAGATATTTTATTTTGGTAATAAAACTTTGCCAAGTTGTTGGTAAATTCTTTATCCCTTTATGAAAGTTTGTCAAAGTAAACCATACTTGTGTAGAGTCCATGCACTGATTTTGATTAGGGCCATAAAGTTCATGCTAAGTCATGAAATGAAATGAGAGTTTCTTTTTCTCTCCCTCTGATGTGGAATAAATAGAGCCTCCTCATTTTCTTATTGGCTCTCCACCATATTGAAATACTCACAAATCATAAGTGGATCCATGTCCTTGTCTTATTGGCCCTCCACCATATGGAAGTCCCCACAAATAAACAAAGGGGGATTGAGTTGTTGATTGGATAACTAATGCCAAATAATACTCTTTCCCAAACATAATTAGAGGCATATATGTTCATTAAGTCTAGGAGTTGATCATATAGGTTTTTTAGAACTTGTACTAGCTTTTATGTCAAGTATATTCCCCATTAAATTGTAAAGCTTGTAAGTTGAGGAGAAACCAACGATGCAACATCACTTTTTTCCCTTAGGATTATTGGAAGCAAAAAACTTGACACTTGGCCATATTATAGATAACGTTGTGCTTAAAAAAAACACAAAAATTAGATTTCTCGCAAATAAAGAATATCCGCACCAAAAATTGAAGCAAAGATTCAATGGACTATTTGCTTCTTCTATGGTCATTTAATCCTCCAAACATTCCATGAGAAACTTGGAGAATTGTGCATATTAGCTTCATTATCCTCGAGGTCATTAAGTGTGCTAACACCTCATATAACATAATATATTTCATTTAGTTGAAGACCTTGCTTAGGTAGGTAGGTTGTGTATGAAGTCTCATGGCCTTTTGCCCGATCTTGTTATTAAATGCACATATCCATGATTATTATTTAATTGAAATTATCTTGACAATGGATAGATAGATGTATGATTATTTTATGGCGCTTAATGAATTATTGGGGGACATTATTGTTTGTGAATAACATGTTTGAGCATGGAATGATAGCAAAGGAAATCTTCCTTTGAACCCTTCCTTTCACTTAGGGATCCAAGGAAGTATTTGAGGGGACCTGAGACATTATAAATAGAAACAATCTAAACTATAAGTAGGAAAGAAGATGCAGGGTTTAAGTGAACTTGGATGGCCTTTGAATATAAATGTCATTAGAAAATGCTTAGAAAATATACATTGGATAGTCCAAATAACACGATCAAGATGTTACTTGTGATAACAAGGGCATGGATTTTGGAGTAAAACATTTTTCTTTCCTTTTCAAGGAATATGCATATGTAACAGTAGCAAAATTTATTCAACTATCAAAATAATTTCCTCATTTTGATAAATAGAATGAAAGTTAGGCATTGATAATGAAGCTTGGGAGAGAAGAAATATATCAAACTATATGTATATTTTAGAAGGACGAAATGGTCTACCTTTGGAACACTTCTTTGGCTCTAATGATTTTATAGACAAAGATTTAGGAATAGTGGTGGAGATTGTTAGGGTCCTATAATAATAGGGTTCATAATTTTTGAATCGACTATGATTAGTCTTGTAAATATGTACATACCTTGCTTTTTGCAAGTTGTTTTCCCATATTTGAAAATAATAAAAAATGAAAACAGGGTAAAAGTCCTAAAAGAAAAATCAAAGGACTAGAAAAGAAAAGATAAAAAAAGAATAAAAAATGTACACCAAAAACAAAAAGAGATAACAATAAGACATGAAAGTGAGCAAATCAAAATGCCACACTATTTACTTTTACTGCAAAAATAATGATTATGTGCAGCTTGTTCAAAATTCCATAATCCATGATGAGTTAAACAATTTAATCTTAACTTTTTCATGTTTCAAATTTCAGGTTTATAGATAGAGAATAAAGATATGTCAAACAATTTAAACTTGACAAATTAGTAGATAGTTAGAGAATAAATGAGGAGTACAACAGTTTAATCTGAGCCCTCGGATAAAATAAGGTTAGAATTAGATAGTTTCCTGCTTTAAAAGAAAAATGGATCTAGGGTTGCAAGCTCAAATGCACCCATGCAAATAATGAAAAAATGTTAGAATAATGATGGGTAGGTAGAAAGCAGTTGCTCAAGGCATGAATAAAACTTCATCTAGCAAAATTACTAATTTCCCTCCCCTCAAAGTATTCCAATATTCAAAACCTTCAGTTATAAAGGCTCAGAGCATTTCTATGACTTTTGTTGGGACCAGACCCAAGGCTTACTGACTGATTGGTAAAAGTATTGGATTCCCTTCATGAAAACCCATTTCCTCAACATATTCACCCTCTTCTAAGAATACAATCCCTTTTCCTAAGTAAAATATCTTTTTTTCTTAGAAAAAGTAAAACCCCTCTTAATTAATTTCATTTCATCCACAAACACTCAAAAAACCCATAAAATACAATTTATCCTAAGTTTAAGTGTAAATATTTAATGGTACAATCATTTGTGCTCAAAAAAGTTTATGTTACACTTTACTTAGTTTATATTATGTATTTTCATTTATTTTCATTCATTTACATTCATTTCATATTAATTTCTAACATATTGTATTAAATCATTTTAAAATACCCCTTCCCGTATATATATATATATATATATATATATATATATATATATATATATATATATATATTAATTTATTTATATTAAAATATCCACAACCCGTTATTGTAATTTTAACCTATGGTCTAACAAAACCCACGTGATATATTACCCCGCCATTCCCCATAGGTTAAAAACATATCATATTACAATACCCGCCTCAATGGTTATAAAAAATATGTAAATGTTTCATTTTCTATGTAAATATTACACCCTGCTATCATATTAATACATTTGTTTTACGTTTAAAACTATGTTTTAAACGTTAAAACTAACCCCGCCACATAGTAAAAGCCCGCGCCCCACGCCCATATGCCGAGCAACTCTTTCATTAAATCTCAGCCGTTCGCATCATATCCCCATATCTGACGATCCAAACGACATATCGCATTTCAACTTACGCAATCTACAATCAATTTCATATTTGTGAGATGGGTGGTTTGGCTATACTCTCTCCCCTCCTCGTGGAAATATATGATTGGATCGCATTCGATCCAAAGAAACTACTTACCGCCCAAAGCCCATGCAATAAACCATTTCCAGTTTTTTCCTTCAAAGCGCCAAAACCACCCTCTGCTCTGATATGACCACATTCAATGCTTGATCCGCTTTAAACCTAAAACCTTATAAAAAATTCCTATATGCGCAGAAAAGCTCTCTACGCAGGATTTAAAGATTAATTATTCGTTTATGTGCAAGTTTAATGGTGGAAACGCATAAAAGCATTCCAAAGGTCCAAAAATGTTTTAATAAAAAACTGGGTGACGATCAAGGGGTTTATTTCATCTTTATGGGACTAGAGGCAAAGACCACACTTAATCACCAATGAATCATGATCCTCGGTGGATTATTAAAACCCTCCAGCAGAAAAAAAATACACACCTACACAACACACACAAACAGAAGGCACATTGAGAAGAAAAGACAGTCAAACCACTATAACAAAGTAGTGAAGGTTAAAGGGCTAAACACAGATCAAAAGATAAATAAAAAATATTACCCACAAAGACAGGATATCAAAGGTTTAAATGATAAAGTCAAAGATTGAAGGCAAAATAAAGGAAAATCAGTCATAAAAACAAAGATACAGGCAGAACTAAAGAAAAATACAGTGAGGCCAACAGTTAAAAGGATAAATCAAGTTAGGAGGCCTAAATCAGAGATTAAAGATAAAACAGAGGTAGATAAAACAGAAAGGCACATTCGAATGAAAAAAAAAAAATCATTTAATTCTTCAAAAAGATATTTTTTTTCCACCTACAACATGTTTTCTTTCAATAAAACATCAAACAATGAAAACAAAACAGTCAAAGAGCATTAGAGCTAAAGTGTATTAGATGAAAGTCAGAGTGAAAGTCAAATCAGAAAAAACAAAGCATTCAAGGTAAAACAGTAAAAGTAAACATGGAGGCAGTAATGGTTAAACAGAGATGAAAACACTTTCACCAGCAACAATGAAGTTTATCCGAAGTGAAAGTAAAAACAGTTGAAAGAACAGTATGTTAAAAGATGAAAACAAAGTAGGAAGGGACATTTTCTAGAAATTTCCTGTTTAAGTCATAGTTTTGAAGAAACTATTGTGGCCAATCCAAGATGAATTTTGAAAAACTGGAGGAGGTTTATGTTCCTAAGAGGCCAATCTACAAAAACCTATCTCACTTTTTACACAGGTATTATATAATTAGAGATAAATGCACATCTTCACAACATAATGTTCATATTGTGAAAAATTCTGTTTTACGCATCTTGTTTCAGAGCTTATTGTGAACAACTGGAGTGGAATTTTAGGAAACTGAGAGAGGTTTATCTCAAAAAAATATTTATTAACAATAACCTCTTTTACCTTTTACATATCTATCTCGTATTGATATATACAAAGGTATCATTGGACCCTAGTTTTGCAGAATTTTTGGAACAAAATCCACAAAGGAAGGAGACAGTTAGTGACTTGGAAGCCTCATCATCAACTAAGAGTTGATATCAAATTCGAATTTCTCTTCTTTGTCATCATCAATCCATAAAAAAAATGGTGCCAAATAGATTCATTAGTTTTAAGTGTCCTTTTATTAAGTTCTATTTATGTAAAACATTTTGAGATATTTGTAAACCAATCTTGATATTTTTTCAAGATATTTTAGTTTAAGAATTTGTATAAATACTTCATCCTTTGAAGTATTATTGTGGAATAAATTGCTGAAGATTTCTATAGTCAATATTTTTGTACTTGAAGGCTTTTTGTAGCAAGTTCGAGTAGTAGACTGGATCGAATCATCTAGCATCATATTTCAGGATTCATGTGATGAGCCATTGAAGTGAGGTAATTTCTACTTGTCATTGTTTATCTTCTTATGTTTACATGCATCCATATATGCGTTCTAAATTTGAATGATAAATCAGGAGTATTATTACAGGATTTGTTAAAAGCACCCTGTCTTTAACTGTTTATCATTTTTATGTTTTCTGCTGATTTCCAGAGTAGGGAACCCTTAATTGCTCCCTCTTTCGATTGACCTCTGTCTACTCCTTCCTAATCCGGATCAAAGAATCCTCGATTGATCTTTATCCCAATAAAACCACTTCACCAAACAACCTTCCAAGATCTTCAATGACTTGTCTATCTTGCCCTGAAAATATTTGACTTTTTGACCTTGATCCTAGTCCTGTCTGCCTGACATTTGACTCCTTAGCCCAATGGACAAACAGATCTATCACTATCCATCTCATTAAGTGTTTTTTTCTCACCAAACCAAACCAAACAAATTTGCACAATCATAACTAGCCTAATATCATATAATTAAAACAAAGTTAAATCTTATAGAGAGAGCCCTCTCTGAACCCTAGGAAGGCTAGATCCTAGAGTTTAAAAACTGGTCTGTAGTTACCTCTAGTTTTCTTTGAACTTTAAATCAAAAGCTCACAACCTAGAGAATTACTAGAGTGATAGCATATTGGCGACCATACTAGGGAAGAATAACACTTTCTTCAGAAATATTTTACAGGTTCAGATCTGATCTATGATGGTGGATAGTGATCAGACATACAAAGGTTAAAATTATCCACCTGGCGACTCCATTTTCCAAGATCCAGAGCTTCAAAGTTCAGAAGAAACTCCATAACCAAAAAATCCATATTCGTAATCATTAATGGTGATACAAGATGACAGGGTTTGTGGCAAACCTTTCATCTCATGAGATTTTCAATGAATTCAGGGATGAGTTATTAGAATTTCAACTTGATGAGGATTTTATAAGAGTTGTCTTTCTTATTTTGAAATTAAGAAAATGTTATCCTCAACTTAAAAAATGTGTTCTTGAGATAGTTTCTGAAAAATATGAAAATGAAATTAAACTTTTTCAATCTCAAATTCAGTCATACAATTTCCGAGATCCTAAAGAATTCTTGGAAAATCTTCCTTCTCCAAAGTAAGAGGAAATTGTACTACCCGTTGATTTGGAGATTGACGATGATTATGTTTTCGAATACAAGACTGAAAATGTGGATGCATTGTTTAATATTCAAAATACAACTAAGCAACTAGTCATTGAAGACCTAGAATTAGATATCATACATCATGCTTTTATTGATCCTATAGCAGATTATATGGAGGTTTTTTTTAGCTCAAGTCTGCAAACATGTTTTCTCTATGAGGATCTAATACATCAGCAATTTCCATTACACATCATATCTTTGATTATGAAGACACATGATCAAGTTATGCTTCCAAGTTTGATGACAAGCAGTGAAATTATCCATTCATTTCGACAACTACTTGACTGGCTTCATTGGAATTTTTGTATTACCTGATTCAACAAAATTATCAGTAGATTAGATTAGGTAGATGAGTGCAAATAAGCTCAGAATTCTAATCATCTTTTCAGTTTTCAGTTTTCAGCTAGTTTTGAAATAATTCATTAAGATTTGAAGCCAAGGAAAATCGCCCTAAGATATGGACGATTTAGTAGTTTGGTTTGAAGGTTGCAACAACTTTTAGTCTCAGATCAGATTTCAGTTTGCAGAAAAAGGTGTAAATTCAGTTCAAAAGTTTTTAATCACAACATATGCATGTTTGGGATTGGCCCAATGGATCAGGCTACTAGTCGACGGTGTTCTTTACATCTCAGAAGGAGATGCCATCCCCATGTGGAGCCACTGTTAGGGTCCTATAATAATAGGGTTCATAATTTTTGAATTGACTATGATTAGTCTTGTAAATATGTACATACCTTGCTTTCTGCAAGTTTTTTTCCCATATTTGAAAATAATAAAAAATGAAAAGAGGGTAAGAGTCCTAACAGAAAAATCAAAGGACTTGAAAAGAAAAGATAAAAAAGGAATAAAAAATGTACCCCAAAAACAAAAAGAGATAAGAATAAAACATGAAAGTGAGAAAATAAAAATTCCACTACTATTTACTTTTACTGCAAAAATAATGATTATGTGCAGCTTGTTCAAAATGCCATAATCCATGATGAGTTAAATATTTTAATCATTACTTTTTCATGTTTTAAATTTCAGGTTTATAGATAGAGAATAAAGATATGTCAAATAGTTTAAACTTGACAAATCAGTAGATAGTTAGAGAATAAATGAGGAGCTCAACAGTTTAATCTGAGCCCTCGGATGAAATAAGGTTAGAATTAGATAGTTTCTTGCTTTAAAAGAAAAATGGATTTAGGGTTGCAAGCTCAAATGCACCCATGCAAATAATGAAAAAATGTTAGAATAATGATGGGTAGGTAGAAAGCAGTTGCACAAGGCATGAATAAAACTTCATCTAGCAAAATTACTAATTTCCATCCCTTCAAAGTATTCCAATATTCAAAACCTTCAGTTATAAAGGCTCAGAGCATTTCCCTGAATTTTGTTGGGACCAGACCCAAGGCTTACTGACTGATTGGTAAAAGTACTGGATTCCCTTCATGAAAACCCATTTCCTCAGCATATTCACCCTCTTCCAAGAATACAATCCCTTTTCCTAAGTAAAATACCTTTTTTGCTTAGAAAAAGTAAAACCCCTCTTAATTAATTTCATTTCATCCACAAACACTCAAAAAACCCATAAAATACAATTTATCCTAAGTTTAAGTGTATATATTTAATGGTACAATCATTTGTGCTCAAAAAAGTTTATGTCACACTTTACTTAGTTTATATTATGTATTTTCATTTATTTTCATTCATTTACATTCATTTCATATTAATTTCTAACATATTGTATTAAATCCTTTTAAAATACCCCTTCCCGTGTATATATATATATATATATATATATATATATATATATATATATATATATATATATATATATATATATTAATTCCTTTATATTAAAATATCCACAACCCATTATTGTAATTTTAACCTATGGTCTAACAAAACCCACGTGATATATTACCCCGTCATTCCCCATAAGTTAAAAACATATAATATTACAAAACCCGCCCCAATGGTTATAAAACATATGTAAATGTTTCATTTGCTATGTAAATATTACACCCCACTATCATATTAATACATTTGCTTTACATTTAAAACTATGTTTTAAACGTTAAAACTAACCCCGCCACATAATAAAATCCCGGGCCCCACGCCCATATGCCAAGCAACTCTTTCATTAAATCTCAGCCGTTCGCATCATATCCCCAGATCCGACGATCCAAATGACATATCGCATTTCAACTTGCGCGATCAACAATCAATTTCATATTTGCGAAATGGGTGGTTTGACTATACTTTCTCCCCTCCACGCGGAAATATATGATTGGATTGTATTCGATCCAAAGAAACTGCTTACCGCCCAAAGCCTGTGCGATAAACCACTTCCGGTTTTTTCCTTCAAAGCGCCAAAACCACCCTTTGCTTTGATATGACTACATTCAATGCTTGATTCGCTTTAAACCTAAAACCTTATAAAAACTTCCTATATGCGCCGAAAAGCCCTCTACGCCGGATTTAAAGATTTAATTACTTGTTTTATGTGCACGTTTAATGGTGGAAACGCATAAAAGCATTCCAAAGGTCCAATTTCTTTTTAATAAAAAACTGGGTGACGATCCAGGGGTTTATTTCATCTTTATGGGACTAGAGGCAAAGACCACGCTTAATCACCGATGAATCATGATCAACAAGATGATGAGCTTAGTGAAAAGAGTCGCCTTCATTAAGTGGGTCCGCAGGCTATTTTTGGCGCAAGTCTATTTTTAGACTATGTATATTTTTAGACATGGTGATCATATTTCAGAAGTTGCAGGATGCTATTTGTGGATGGTTGGTCAAGTTGGAAAAATAGATGAGATTCTATTTTTAGAATATTGGGCGAAGTCTATTTATAGATCGTCGATCTAAAAATATATGCATATTGATTATTATTAGCTCTTAATAATAATCCGACAATAAACAACAACTTATTCTCTTGGAGCACTTAATTTCAGTATACAGATTTGGAAAATCAGTGGGCTGAAGGAATTACACAATTCCTAGGGTTTACTGGTGGTTCATGCATGGAGGACTCAGTTAGAACTGAAGTGGCAAAGTTATGATAGAGTTGGAAGAGTAGTTCATGGAGTTGTATTCAGTTTAACTCAGTTAAAGTGAGTTAGACTCGGTTGAGCTGGTTGTATCTAGTCTAATTGAATGATACACTAGTGGGAGTGGAGTGAATTAATTATTTAATTAATTCACAAATAATAACTCATTAATCAACTGAAAAAATACAACAGTTAACTATAGTGCGTGTAGTGGAGACTCAGTGGAGAGATAGGTGAAAGGGCAAGATGAACTATCCGTTGTGACTATAGTGATGCATTGATTTCATCACACACACATTGGAGTTGCCAATAACGATTGCACAGTCAAGGCAAGGGTAATTAGAATTCATTCAGAGCTATTCTTCAGCAGGGATTGCACAGTGGAGGTAGGCTATCAAGAGGGCAGAAATCAGTGCATGGATTTGCAGATTTCATCTTGTTAGTGCATGACGATTGATTGTACTGAGAGCTTGATGTACTAAGCTTTGTATGAGATTGTTACATGATCTCCATGATACATAATATATGATAGTTGGGGTTTTCAGCTTCAGGATTTCCCGTTAAACAACTGTGTTATGTGCGATTGTTTTTATTTATGCTTCACATGTGTTTGCAATTAATTTTCCGCAGAAGATTAACAGTGGAATGATTCTGTATTTTGCAAGAAGTTAAATATTGTGAGATTAGGGGAATCTAGGACATATGCATGCTTAATGTATATAATTTCTACAATATTTATGGGATTGCAGGCAAAGACCATGCTTAATCACCGATGAATTATGATCCTTGGTGGATTATTAAAACCCTCCAGTAGAAAAAGAATACACACCTGCATAGCACACACAAACAGAAGGTACATTGAGAAGAAAAGACAGTCAAAAGACTATAACAAAGCAGTGAAGGTTAAAGGGCTAAACACGGATCAAAAGATAAATAAAAAATATTACCCACAAAGACAGGAGATCAAAGGTTTAAATGATAAAGTCAAATATTAAAGGCAAAATAAAGGAGAATCAGTCATAAAAACAAAGATAAAGGCAGAGCTAAAGAAAAAGACAGTGAGGCCAACAATTAAAAGGATAAATCAAGTTAGGAGGCCTAAATCAGAGATTAAAGATAAAACAGAGGTAGATAAAACACAAAGGCACATTCAAATGAAAAAAAAAATTCATTTACTTCTTCAAAAAGATAATTTTTACCACCTACAACATGTTTTCTTTCAATTAAACATGAAACAGTGAAAACAAAAAAGTCAAAGAGCATCAGAGCTAATGTGTATCAGATGAAAGTCAGAGTGAAAGTCAAATCAGAAAAAACAAAGCATTCAAGGTAAAACAGTAAAAGTAAACATGGAGGCAGTAATGTTTAAACAGAGATGAAAACACTTTTACCAGCAACAATGAAGTTTATCTGAAGTGAAAGTAAAAATAGTTAAAAGAACAGTAAGTTAAAAGATGAAAACAGAGCAGGAAGGGACATTTTCTAGAAATTTCCTGTTTAAGTCATATTTTGGAAGAAACTATTGTGGTGAATCCAAGATGAATTTTACAAAATTGGAGGAGTTTTATGTTCCTAAGAGGCCAATCTACAAAAACCTATCTCACTTTTTACACGGGTATTACAGAATGAGAGATACATGCACATCTTCACAACATAATTTTCATATTGTGCAAAATTCTGTTTTACACATCTTTTTTCAGAGCTTATTGTGAACAACTGGAGTGGAATTTTAGGAAAATGAGAGAGTTTTATCTCAAAAACATATTTATCAACAATAACCTCTTTTAATTTTTACATATCTATCTCGTATTGAGATATACAAAGGTATTATTGGACCCCAATTTTGCAGAATTTCTGGAACAAAATGCACAAAGGAATGAGACAGTTAGTGACTTGGAAGCCTCATCATAAACTAAGAGTTGATATCAAATTCGAATTTCTCTTCTTTTTCATCATCAATCCATAAAAAATAGTTCCAAATAGATTCATTAGTTTTAAGTGTCCTTTTATTAAGTTCTATTTATGTAAAACAATTTGAGATATTTGTAAACCAATCCTGATATTTTTTCAAGATATTTTAGTTTAAGAATTTGTATAAATACTTCATCCTTTGAAGTATTATTGTGGAATAAATTGCTGAAGATTTCTATAGTCAATATTTCTGTACTTGAAGGCTTTTTGTAGCAAGTTCGAGTAGCAGACTAGATTAAATCATCTAACATCATATTTTAGGATTCATGTGATGAGCCATTGAAGTGAAGTACTTTCTACTTGTCATTGTTTATCTTCTTATGTTTACATGAATCCATATATGTGTTCTAAATTTAAATGATAAATCAAGAGTATTATTACAGGATTTGTTAAAAGCACTCTGTCTTTAACTATTTATCATTTTTATGTTTTCTGTTGATTTTCAGAGTAGGGAACCCTTAATTGCTCCCTCTTTCGATTGACCTCTGTATACTCCTTCCTAATCCGGATCAAAGAATCCTTGATTTTTCTTTATCCCAATCAAACCACTTCACCAAACAACCTTCCAAGATCTTCAATGAATTGTCTATCTTGCCCTGAAAATATTTGACTTTTTGACCTTGATCCTAGTCCTGTCTGCCTGACATTTGACTCCTTAGCCCAATGGACAAACAAATCTATCACTATCCATCTCATTATGTGATTTTTTCTCACCAAACCAAACCAAACCAATTTGCACAATCATAAAGCCTAATATCATATAATTAAAGCAAAGTTAAATCTTATAGAGAGAGCCCTCTCTGAACCCTAGGAAGGCTAGATCCTAGAGTTTAAAAGCTGTTCTGTAGTTACCTCTAGTGTTCTTTTAACTTTAAATCAAAATCTCACAACCTAGAGAATTACTAGAGTGATAACGGAGATGACAAGAACTCAAGGGAAAATCATAAGAGCCTTCAATACAATGTTTTTGGGGAGGTTTCAGATGATTAAATTTTGCACAGATTGAGAAGACATCCAAAGGTGCATATGGTAAAAATTTTAGATTCTTTTTTACTTTACTTTCATAACTATGCTGTATGGAAGTTAGAATTTGTAAATAGTCTTGGAATCAATTTCGAATGATTGATCTTGGAATTTTTGCGATAATTATTTTTCTAAGAAGATCAATACCATGGAATTTTGAGATATTGATAAAACATCTCAAGGTACATCTGGTAAAAGTTATGAATTATAATTCACTATAATTGTGGAGATATACCCCATGGATGTTAGGGTTCGTGAATGGTCCTAATCAATTTCAGATGGTCGATCATTAGGGGAATTTCGAGTTAAAAAATGGGCCTCAAAATGAAAAATATACTAACAAAATCAACTTTAAGAGAACCAATATGATTTAAGATGATGATGTCATCCCAATGGGAGAATATTTTTTGAGGGAAAAGAATATAAACTGTTTTTTCTTAATCATATTTTTGACTTATCTCCTTGTAGGTTTACTCAAATTTCAAGTGTGTACACTCGTTGGATGCAAAATTAGAATAAGCACCTACTTTGCATATTTTTTAGTACATCCACACCAAGAAAAAACAAAATATATGAAAACATGTGTTTCAAAACATGTTTTTTCATGTATTTTGAATTTTTCTCAGTGTGGATCTGCTAAAAATTATGTAGAGTGGGTACTCGATGGATGAAAAATTTAATTCAATGTCCAATGAGTGTACACACTTGAAATTTGAGTAAACCCACAAGGAGATAAGTCACAATTACAATAAAAAATGTATTTTTATTTATTTTCTTTTAAAAATTCATAACTCTTAGTTTATTATTTTCCTTAGGAGGCCCAATTAAAACCTCAAAATTCCCTTGATGCATGATGTTTTCTCTATAACATTTTTCGGGTATACTTCAAACTGCAAAATTTTCAAATATCTGAGAAGACATACTGAAGTGCCTCACGTAAAAATTTTAGAATCATATATAAATGATTGAAGCCATGACATGTTGATGCAATTTTTCTCTTGGGAAGAGGCCAAAAATCAATAAGTTTTGGGAAAGTTATGATAAATTTCACTTGGCACATCAAATTTTAGTTAGACTTATGGAATTGTCGAGAAGACATATTAGAGTACCACAAGCCAAAATTTCATATTTAGAAGGGCTCAAATTTTAAATATATACTAAGAAACAGTTCAGTAATCCAAAGGGTCTACAAATTAAGGTTTTAAAGTCATGTGACTTACAAGTGAAAAAAATTTGGATTGGAAGATCCATTATTTTGGTGATTGAAAAATGTGATAAATAGGATTATTATTATTATTTTCTCACATGCCTCCAAAGAAATATCCAAAATAGCTACACAAATTAAAACTCTTAAAGGCTCATCCATGACTCATAAAGAAATATAATATGTTCAGTAAAGGGTATCAAAGTTGGAAAGTTAGTTGTCATGGATGCAATAATTTATTAAAATGGATATGCATGAAAATAAGGAAGAAATGGATAAGAATATGAAATATATGGAATAAAATATTATAGAAGCTATAAATGGGAGGCTCCTTAAAATTGGTAATGTGTCTGATGGAACTCATGAAAATAAAGGTAGTATTCAAGTTGAACAATTTGCCAATAATAATAATTTTATGAGTGGATTTAAATCCAAGTGGAGCTACTCATGGATGATTTCATAAAGGAGTGAACCTTCCTAAATTTGAATTAAATAAGTTTTATGGAACATAGGTCTTTACTTGGGTGCATCAAATAGAGAAATATTATGAACTACATAATATTGTGGATAATAATAGCACTTTGAACTTTGAGATAAAACCCTATCAATGGTATTAATGGGTAGTTAAAAGGAAGCTTGATTCTTATCATTATACATGGGGTTTATTTATAAGAGATTTAGAAGCATAATATGACAAAGCTTGGGAGGAATACTAATTCATTCAATTGACAAGAATCAAGTAGTTTGGTTTTATTGAAGATTATAATTTAGAATTTTAGGTATTGACCACAAGGGTGGATAACATAAGTGATGATTTTTTTTTGGAAAGTTACATGGATGGATTAAAAGAAGACATTAAACATGGAATTTGCCTAAAACATCTAAAAAATGTTATGGAATCTTTGCAATTTTATGATCATATTCAAGCTAAGAATAAGGCTACACAAAAGTCTACCATAGGAGCACAAATAGGAAGCATAGATCATTTTGGCGTTCATAAGACAACCTTACTTCAACCTACTCAAATATCACAAAAGGAAATGGAGGAAACAAGAGAAAAATGACTATACTTTGGTTGTAACTACAAATGGTCAAAATGGCATAAATTCCAAGAAACAAAATTGTTCACCTTGAAAAATAATGAAAAAGAGGAAATGGAGGCATATACAAAAATAAGTGAGGAAGAAATTATGAACTTAAAGAGTAGAAAATATAAACAAAAAATATTCACAACAGTGACACAGATAGGTCTGAGATATATGTCCATCCATTTTCAGGTTTGCCATCTTTTCAAACCCTGAAGATTGTTTGGTTACAATAAGAAGAAAAATGTCATGGTGATTATTGAATTATGTAGTACCCACAAATCCATTGATAAAATATTAGCAGAGCACCTCAATTTTTTTGTATATCTAGTGACACATTTTCAATTTTTAGTGGCCAATGGAGAGAGTATTGATTGTATGGGAAAATTCCATAACATTAAACTGGGTATGGGAGAATATAATTTAGAAAGCCAAATGTATGCCAATCTAATATGAGGTGCAGATGTTGTTCTATGGATTCAATGGTTAAGAACATTGGGTAATATTGATACAAACTATAATGAATTATTGATGAGAACTGAATGGGAAGGAGCTCAATATGAAATCAAAGGGTTAAAATATGTACCTTCTCAAGCCATTACCTCTCATAGAATGGAAAATATCCTAAATAAGCATAATAATGGAGTTGTGGTTTGTAACGTACACCTCCCCTAAAATCTACCCAAGTAACTAGCCATCTGGGGTAAATATGCGCTGAGGGCAGTTAATAACAGACTCAACCTCCTTGTTGACTTAAAGGAAGTGGAATCGACGTGGAAAACCATAACAAAGACTCCCTGCACCTACTACAGGACCCTTAGAGGATATCCCAGCCACCACACTGACTTGTCCCTGGGTTCCACTGACTTTTACTGAAGAAAAATCCCGGATGCTCCCTTGATATGGGAAAGGGTGCGCATGGGAGGCTCTGGACGCACCCAAAAGCCTGCATGCCTAATTCCAGGGACTAAATTACCCAGACATGTGCCTGCGTCTGTGGGATTTAAGGCACTTTTAAAGTCCAAAAAACCAGACACTTCCCATAACTTCTTGTAGCTTCCAGAAATCATTAAACACGTGATGACAATTCCAAATAACAAATAAATGACTCTAGGATTAGACCTGACCATCCCCAACCAGGATTGACATTTTTTCAAACACTTGGCATGGATGAAATCTGCAGGTCTAGGATTAAAGAAAAATCATGAATGATTGAAAACTCTTATGAGACATTACAAGAAGGATCACCACTCTCTTCCTTGAATAGATATGACATCAAATAGGTCTTGCATCAATAATTTTAACCATCACAAGTAAATACATGAAATAACCACGACATGAACCAATCATTTAAACATGCTTATAACCAGCATAAAACCATGGAAATAATAGTGAGATAAAAACCATTAAATCCACACATTAATAGGTACAAAATAAAGAGAACTTAGCTTCCATTAAACATAGGAAATAACTGACCAAGTTCGAGACTTCCACGTACTACCCGACCATAGATATGGTTGTGCCAAATATCTCTTTAGCCAGTCACCCCCGTGTCATATTCCAAGCATGAATGTGGGATTTCATGGATAAAGCAATCCAAAAACAACGAAGGGAATCTAGAGGTTAAACCACCTCCACCGACACCATATTGTAACCACACCAAAACCGGTGCTCCAATCCCAAAACTAGAATCCATCACTATCCTTGAGGAATTTTTTGTCTCCCCATCCCTCAGGATTTACCACAATCCAATCTCAGATCACTAGGCCCTAAACCAAGACACCTCCCTCAGGCTTTACCATGGATCTCGCCAAAACTAGTCAAGGGATTCCTAAGAATTTGGGAATGAACCTTAAGACCACCTCCACCCCAGACTCCGAAATCCATCCAGCAATTCCAAAGCTCAAAACAAAGATAAAAGTCTCAACACACCATGGCATCCAGAAAAAGGCAAGGAAAGGCTGAAAAACATTGTCAAAACCCGACAAAACCATGCCACTGACAACAAGAGAACTAAATACGAACATGCATAAGCCATGCATGTCCAAACCAGCTAGGAAATCACACATGAAATATGTTACCTGCAAGTATTCCTGCTGAAGCTGCTAGATCCTGCTCTTCTTTGCTTGATCTTTGATTTTCTCCTTCTTGGCACAATTCTAAATTGCTCCAATAAAACTATTAAGTATACAAGAGTGTAAGAGGGAGAGAGAAAGAATAAAATGAGATCCATAAGTGTGAGAAAAATATTTCCAACTGATCCTCAGAAGAATTTTTTATTAATGAGGACTCTATTTTCTTCATTTTCCATTTGTTTCCTTCAATTTCCTCCTCACATGCAACCTGTGACCTTTTACCTTCCTTTTCTCTTAATTTCCTTTATTTTCATAAATAAATGACAAATAATGCCATTTTTCCTTTACAAAGCCTTGGCCATTGTCTTTTCCAATTTCCCTTAGCAATAATAACCGAAATGAACGCCCACTAGGATGTTTTTCCCAACATTCAACTTGGAATAAGTGTCCCTTTCCCATGGTCTTATTTTTTTGTTATTAACTTTTATTACATGAAATTTTATCTTGGGTCTGTTATAGAACCCTCCCCTTTGGGGGAACACCATCCTCGGTGTTAAACCACACCTTCACCTCAGAAAAAATGTTGGAAAGAAAACATACTACTCATGGAGCTTTATAACTTAGCTCGATGCCGTATTTACAATGAGTAACCTGCTCAAAAACAAAAACCAAGATAAA
Source organism: Pinus albicaulis (assembly GCA_034641835.2). Classification (NCBI taxonomy): domain Eukaryota; kingdom Viridiplantae; phylum Streptophyta; class Pinopsida; order Pinales; family Pinaceae; genus Pinus; species Pinus albicaulis. The sequence continues at coordinate 1,005,601,767 of CM076575.1, read as the reverse complement.
AATCATACTGTGTACTGGAGCTTTATAACACAACTCATTATGATATTTACAAAAATATACACATATGCACATTTTCTCAACAAGCAAATAAAAGGATATGATGCCTTCATCTGTAACAAGGGAATACAGAGGTTCACACCTCCACCCTCAAAGTAGTACCAGGATTCACTTCCTTCCCAGGAAGTCGAGAATCCACCATTATAACCAAAGCTGCATCCAATGACCAGTGCTACAATCTTGTGTGACTATACCATCAGTGAAAAATTATCGGATCATTTTTCTAGGGCACACTCCCAATGTGCATCTGATTCCATCTAGAAATTCTAATGACCAAAACAAATCCATACTCATCCTTCCCTTCTCTGATACATAGTCCCTCGGGAAATCCGGTCATCCCCTTCCATGTAGTCACTCATTTTCCAAGTTCCCTGACATCCCTATCCCAGGCGATCCATCCCTTGGCAAGGCTTCCTCGCATTAGAAGATATAAAACCCACGGCATATACCTAACTCAAAACGATCATGCCAGTCATAACATGCTCATGAAAATCAATAGAAACTATTAGGTACCAGTGTCCCACAATGGTCCTACTCCTGAAGTGTTTTACAAACATGCTGCTGCCTGTTTCAATTCCTTTTGTTGTTGTTGCTAATGCTTGCAATCAGTTTCAACCACCCAACCAGGCATTTCCATGCTTCTTGTACCAAGCACATAACTTCCATTAGATTCAAAACAAATTGAAATAAATTCACATCATACCTCATTGGTAGCTCATCAATAAAGCACACTTGCAATTTGGTTCACTTCCTATCACAGTAAGTCAAACTAGATGTTTGATCAAATCATCATGTATAAACATATCACATACAGTTAGTTCAAAATACAACCGTCAGAAATTAAATCATGAGTCACATGAAATAACCATAAACCATAATCATAAATCACATGTAACCTTCATAAGTTAGAAGCACAGATCACATGCATAATAAAACTAAAATAAAACATCGATACTTATCCTTCATCGGTCCTTACTTATTCCTTTGTTCTTTTGTACGTACATCAGATCGATTGCTACACCTGAAAATCACCCAATGCCTTTGCTTCTCTTCAATCATGTACACATACACACAATGTACATCACAACACGTACACCCACATACAACGTACAACACCACACAATTCATACATCTACACTTGACATGCAACAAAATACATACATACACCTACACCAGGTGTATAACACAACGAATACCCATGTCATGACATCGCGACTACACCATGCACATACATAGTACTTCATGCATGCAACAAAACATGTACGACATGCGCACAATACCACATGTATACTGGTACCATATCATTAGGGGAATTTTGAGGTCTAAAATGGGCCCCCTAAGAAAATTATAAAATAATAGTGGAAATAATAAAATAAGATTAGATTACATCATCAAATTTTAGAGGGAAAAAAGAAAATAACTACTTTTTCAACTTGTATTTTCAACTTATGCCCCTATGGGTTTACTCAAATTTTGAGCGGGAACACTCATTGGATGCAGAATTTGATTCCACATCCATGGAGTACCCATGTTTCATACTTTCGATGGACCCTGCTACACGAAAAATGAGAAATACATGAAAAGCGTGATTGCAATCACGTTTTTCATGTATTTCTCATTTTTCGTGTAGCAAGGTCCTTCAAAAATATGCAACATGGGTACTCCTTGGATGAGAAATTAAATTTTGCATCCAACAAGTACTCCCACTCAAAATTTGAGTAAAACCTTCGGTAGATAAATTAAAAATACAAGTTGAAAAGTAGTTTTATTATTTTATTATTTTATAATCTTTTTACCTTTTTACACCAAAAATGGTGAATCATTCCCCATGGTTGACATCATCATCTTGAATCCTATTGGTTCTTATAAATTTTATTTTGGTTGTAAATTTTTCTTAGGAGGCCTATTTTAGACCTCAAAAGTTCTCTAATGGTACAATATGTAAACAATACATCCTGTACACAACACTTCCTATACAACGTGTGCACAACATCCCTTATACACGGCACCACCTGCATAACGTACATAATGCCAAATGTAAACCGCACCACCTGTACAATGTGTACATAATACCACATGTACACAACACCACATGCACGACATGTACACGACACCACCTGCACACAACACCACATGTACAACATGTACACAAAACCACATGTATAATCATGCGCACAACACCATATGTACATAAAACCACATGTACAACACACACACAACACCATATGTAAATAACATTGCATATACAACATGTAAATAGCACCATATATACACAACACTGCATATCCAACATGCACACAACACAACATATCCAACATATGCACAATATGGTATGTACACAACACCACATATCCAACACTTACATAGCACCATCTATACCTAAAACTGCATATGAAATATACACACAACACCATATATACAATAGACACACAACATCATATGTACATAATACTACATATGTTACATGTACACATCACCATAGGTAAAATCACTAAGATACAATATGCACAAAATATACGCAACAATAGTATTGTGCATCCATAGACCACACACTGACCCCACAAGCAACCTTGCTTCTAGTGACTTTCCACTATCCATGCTTATCCTAGTATGCCGCAGATCACACTACCTTTCGACTTCACTGATGTACCCCTCAACCTTACCTGTCCATAATATAAACATAGGAATATTACAAGAATATAACATTAAATCATATCCACATGATACTGACCTCATAGATCTGTCAAGGCTACTCTACTAGTTGATTCCTCATAGCCATGAACCTCTTCATGCCATTCACCAAGAATATAACATTAAATCATATCCACATGATACTGACCTCATAGATTTGTCAAGGCTACTCTACTAGTTGATTCCTCATAGCCATGAACCTCTTCATGCCATTCACCTGCATAAGAAATCATTCCTCCACAAGAATGATCCCTGAAGACCCTATTAGACAGTGACATAGATACATAGATACATAGATACATACATATATAATCACTAGCATAAAACACTCATCATCTTGTCAGAAAATGACATACATACACACATATATACATACAAACATTTAGCATCAAACAACCATGATCCATGACGACCCTGTCAGACACAACATACATACATATATAAACACCAACATAATCATGATCACATCATAATTAACAGATAGCATAAGGTCAAGGTTAAGAGAACTTCCTTTATCCATACACAACGCGCACAACATTGAGAACAACATTTGCCAATATAGCCAAGGAATCTAACACCTTAGATCCATTTTATTTACCTTTTCTATTGCCTTTCTCATGTCTGTACTACCACCGTCCATTTGTCGCAATGGTCCCAACCAATCCAACCGAATGTCATATTATTACCTTCCGCCGCGCTTACTCATGCACTGAGCTTCATATGTGTCTTTCATTACTTGTTGGGTATGACACAACTCTCCCCGAGATCCATTACTTTCCTCTTTCCCCAACCAATTCCCAAGACTCTCAAACAAAAGGAAAGAACAAGAATAATCAAGAAGAAAACAATGAGAATCAATAACAATAATACACCACCACAAGGTGGTATTTCCATACACTAGACATAAACAAAGCCACAAATCAAGCGCAAAAAACCACAAGAGACCAAAAGCACAAGACTGGAAAAAAACACCATGACTCAATCTCCATGGGTCCCTAGTGCTTCTGAAGGAAAACTCAACCTAATCCTTCTCCAAGATTTCATGGTAGTCCCTTTTTCCATGCAATCCCTACATCATACTACCATAACCACACAACTGTCAGCGCATAAATAAATATAACAATATACAAGTTATATTACCTTGTTGTGCCAAGCACGCTGACCTGTAAATGAACACACATGTCATCCACATGTTCCAAAGATCAAGACAACATATCTATCAATTTTAGACCAACCTCTACCAAGTCTAACAACCATGTCGTAATCAATAATTAACTCACTTTATTCAGTCATAATACATAATGCTACAACTATCACCTACTTACACTGAAGTACATATCAACTATCTCAACACATATGTGTTAGTACAACCATCTTAAACAATATCATTACTTCATGCAATCTTATAGACACATACTCATATCATACTATTAATCAATCATTCAAACAAACTATAAATGTAACATGTTAGATAACTCACTAGATGACATAATAGACACCAAACACTCAAACACCAAATAAATGACATAATCAAACAATTAAGCATCGAGTATTTGACATAAGAAACCTCATACCTTAATGTATGTCAGGGGAGGTTACCTTGTCTGCACAATCAATCTAGATTAGCATGATATAACTTCACAACACATAAAATCAAACAAAAATAAGGTCATGATATCCATAACAAGAACTAACTAACACATTCACATCACAGGCTCATAAACAATTGTCTTTCTTTCATAACAATCACATATGCACAGTTAGTCTAGATTAGTATGCCATAATATCACAACATATTAACTCATACCTGAATGCCATAACCATAACCATTTGCATAGGACAATCCAAGTTAGCACGATACATATAACATCAATATCTTAACACCATAACCCTAATCATCAAGTTGACTAACATATAACGAAAACAAGTATAAAAATAACATACTCATGAAAAACATATAACATAATCATTAAGTTTAACTAACTTAAAACAATAACAAGTTACTACCATGCATGACTATGAGACAAACATACATATGACCACACTGATTCACTAACATCTAGCATACATGTCACCACAACAAAAATAAAATGACAAACATGTATATAAGTAACCCTAATTCTTATAACAACCATTAAGCACATACCTGCATGCCAAACATACAACCAGGGATAATTTTAAGAACCCCCCTAAATTTATATATATAATAAATGGGCGAATCCCCATGATACATAGGAAAAATGGAAGGCGATTTTATTAATAATATAATATGTAT